>JAESUZ010000773.1:0-13924 GCA_017311185.1 Proteles cristata cristata | reverse complement strand
GGGTCCTGGACATGACCAAGCCCTTTTTTCTGTATGTCCATGAGCACACTGGTATTGCAGTGGGAGTACTGACTCAGATGTTGGGACCGTGACATCGCCCGGTGGCATATCTCTCCAAGCAACTTGACTCTGTGGCCCAAGGCTGGCCGCCCTGCCTACAGGCACTAGCAGCCACAGCCCTTTTAGTGTCCGAGGCTGACAAGTTAACTATGGGACAGGAATTAACAGTCCGAGTGCCACATTCGGTATTACCATTAATGGAATACAAGGGACAATACTGGCTCACCAACGCCAGGATGGTCAGGTATCAGGGAATGCGGTGGGAGAACCCGCGCATTCACCTAGAAGCAGTCCGGACCCTGAACCCTGCAACCCTATTATTGCCTGTCGGGCCAGGCCAGCCAGACCATGACTGCATTGAACTCATGGATGAGGTGTTCTCCAGCAGACCAGACTTGCGAGACCAGCCTCTCAAAGACCCCGACGCTGAATATTTCACTGACGGTAGCAGTTTTATAGAAAGGGGGGAGCGTCTCTCAGGATATTCCGTGGTGACTTTAAGCTCTGTCCTTGAAGCAGAGGCCATGCGGAAGAGGACTTCGGCACAAAAAGCAGACCTAATTGCTTTCACCCGAGCCCTCCAACTGGCAGCAGGGATACGTGTCAATATATACACAGACTCTATATACGCCTTCACCACTCTCCACGTACATGGGGCCTTATATAAGGAGAAGGGTCTAATGAACTCAGGAGGAAAGGACATAACCTACGGTAAGGAGATCCTTGAACTCTTAGATGCCGTGTGGGCCCCTAAAAGTGTGGCAGTCCTGCATCGCCGGGTCCATCAAAGGGGGGACACCACGGCTGCCCTGGGAAATTGAAAGGCTGACCGAGAGGCAAAGCTAGCAGCTTCCAAAGGAGCAATAAATTCAGCGACTTTAACTGCTGCAGTGTTCCCTAACCCGCTGACAGAATGGGACCCTAATGACTCACACCATGAAAGTACTTGGTTTAAGACTGAGAGTGGCAGCTACCTCCCAGGTGGATGGTGGAAAGTTGAAGACGGCCGAGTAGCAATTCCTGACGCCTTAGCTCCAGCCTTTGTTAAGCACTTCCATCAGGAGACTCACATCGGCCAGACAGCCCTTGAAACAATGTTAAGCCGGTATCTTTACATCCCTCGGCTCTCCAGCACAGCCCGAGTGGCATGTGAGCAATGTGAAACCCAAAACAACCCACGTCAGGGGCCCAAGGCCGCCCCTGGAATACAGAGCGTTTGGGGAGCCCCCTTTGAAAATGTGACGGTGAACTTCACGGAGCTCCCCCGGGTTCGGGGATGTAAATACCTATTGGTCTTCGTATGTACTTTCTCAGGCTGGGTAGAAGCTTTCCCTACCCGAACAGAAAAGGTGCATCAAGTGGCCCGACTCCTTCTCAAGGAAATTACCCCACGCTTTGGGATCCCTGTCACTATGGGTTTAGATAATGGGCCAGCGTTTGTGGCTGAGGTGGTGCAGCTGGTGGCAAAGGGGCTAAAGATAACCTGGAAGTTACACACGACATACCGACCCCAGAGCTTCGGAAAGGTGGAACGAATGAACAGAACCTTGATAGTGCAATTAAGTAAACTGTGCCAGGAGACCCACTTGCACTGGGACCAAGTGTTACCAATAGCTTTGTTTACAATCAGGTGCAGCTGCAATAAGCAAACGGGGCTTTCCCCTTATGAAATCCTTTATGGGCGCCCTCCCCCAATTGTTAAGGGGATAAGGAGAGATTTCAATGAGAGAGGCAATTTAACCCAAAGACAGCAAATATAGGCTCTGGGCTCTATGCTAGCCACTCTACACCGATGGGTTAAAGAACGATTGCCTGTGAGTCTGACCACAGATATTCACTCCTTTGAGCCAGGAGATGCTGTATGGGTAAAAGAGTGAAAGGTCCAACCACTCAAACCCCTTTGGTAGGACCCGTTTAGTGCCATTTTGTCCACTCCTACTGAAGTAAAAGTAGCCGAGGTGGGTCCCTGAATTCACCACGGCAGAGTGAAGCTGGCATCCAGGTACGGGGAGTGCATTCCTGATCCGTCCACGCCGTGTAAGCTGACCATACGGAAGAAGCAAGCTACAACGGTGGAGACTCCAAAGGAAGACTGCAGCCCTGCTTGAGTCACTCTGGAAGCTGACTAATCTACGCATGGCGGAAGCTTGAGGAATCGCCGGTCTGGTGAAATAAAGAGACTGTCCTTATTTCTTACATCTGCCTCTTACTGTAATACACTGTTACCCCTTGTCTCTCATTATTATTGCAATTGTTGCTTTCCTTCCTGCTATGGATTGGTGAAGGTTGCCCCAGCCGGCTGGAAATGTGGCGAGAGGTTTCTGTTAGCACTCACTTTTCTCTTGGGGGTAGGATGTTTTATTGGTATTGGTTTTTTGTTTTTTGTTTTTTTTTTTTTTACAAATAGTTTATTGTCAAATTACTTTCCACATAACACTCAGTGCTCATCCCCACAAGTGCCCTCCTCCATGACCATCCCTCCTCCCCCCCACATCCATCAGTCCTCAGTTTTTGTCAGCATTCAAGAGTCTCTCATGGTTTGCCTCTCCCTTTCCCCACCATTTCCGCCCTTCTTCTCCCCCTTGTTCCTCTGTTAAGTTCCTCCTAATCCTCCTATACGTGCAAACATATGATATTTGTCCTTCTCTGCCTGACTTATTTGCTCAGCATAACACCCTCAAGGTCCATCCATGTTGCTACACGTGGCCAGATTTCTCTCATTCTTTCTCATTGCCAATGTAGTATTCCATGCAGGCAGGATAAACCACATCTTCTTGATCCATTCATCTGTTGGGATGGACACTTAGGCTCTTTCCATGTTTTGGCTATTGCTGAGAGTGCTGCTATGAACATTGGGGTACATGTGCTCCTATGCCTCAGCATTTCTGTATCCCTTGGGTAAATTCCTAGCAGTGCTATTGCTGGGTCATAGGGGAGTTCTATTGTTAGTTTCCTGAGAAACCTCCACACTGTTTTCCAGAGAGTCTATACCAGTTTACATTCCCACCAACAGTGTAGGAGGGTGCCCGTTTCTCCACATCCTCGCCAGCATCTAGAGTTCTCTGATTTGCTCATTTTAGCCACTCTGACTGGCGTGAGGTGGTATCTCAGTCCTGTGCATTTGTGTGCTCCTGCTCCCTGTGTGTTTGTCTGTCTGTTTTCTTTTCCAGGGCTACCTCAAGAAACAAGCTAGAGTGACAAGGTGGAGAGTCCCAAATATCACTACGAGTAGGAAAATAAAATAACCAAGGTCCCAACAAGAGAGACCAAGGGATACCATTCAAAAAGCACTCTCTGAAAGGATAGGCCCTGGACAGTCAAAGAGTCTTCTTGGATATAGCAGCGCTCATAGAAACAGAGAGCATAACAGGTCTTTAAAACCAACAAGAGCCGGAAAGCTAACTGAAATGACGAAACGAAAGAGCTCCCCTCTAAAGAAACTCCAAGAAGAAATGACAGCTAATGAACTGCTCAAGACAGGTATCAGCAGCATAACTGAACAAGATTTTAGAATAATAGTGGTAAAATTAATACTGGGCTTGAAAAAAAACATAGGGGACATCAAAGAAACTATGGTATTGTTTGTTTTTAATTTGGACTCCGTTTGTAAACCTGAATGTCTCATCATCCCATCCATGCATTCGCATAACCAGGTCAGGCCAAAGAATCACCTGGACCCTATTGTACCATACCCATTTCTCGTGCCAGGGAAAGTTCCAAGGGACATGCATACATTACAAGATCACCTATTCCATCTGTCATTGGGAAAATAAGTACACTTGCTCTGACCAACAGTACTCCCCAAATGAAGATTGGTTAGAAGTCCGATCTGATCAGGGAAAGGGGACCTTAATTAACTGGAAACGGATTACAAACCCCAATGGTCTGTTGTCAGTACAGTTTGATGTGTGTGCCGTTATAGGTCTAGGCCCAGAAGCATCTGTTATACGGAAAAAATGGGCACTTGTCACAGAGGGCCCAAAATCTCTGGATATCCCATGTGGAGGCTTAAATTGGGAGCGAAGATATCGCCTCAGTTACAAATACATGTGTGAGGAAAATCGTTTATGTGCCTGTACACCTGAGTTTCTATGTCCCAGTTGGAGCTGTGTTTCATGGGTCACTTGAAAGAAAGGAAAAAAAAAAGACGCAACAGCTCTCCTTCAAAAGGGGGCTGCCATATCAGATTGTCAGTCAAAAGCCTGTAATCCTGTAAATTTCACTGTCATTTATTTAGAAGACAACAAATGGCAATGGGGCATTCGAATTGGTATTCGAAGTTATGGGAGAGGCAGAGACCCAGGAACTGTACTATATCTTAAGAGGATCACTGCCACCCTTCCAGCCACGTCCCACCCAGTTTTTCACTCCTTCTATGAGGAAATGAGAAGTAGTCCCCCTCCCATTTCAGTCACAGCAAGGAACTTGTTTCTGGCCCTGGCAGAGACTAGAGCCCAGACTCTGAAGACCTCTTCATGATATGTATGTGGGGGGACCAACATGGGGAATCAATGGCCATGGGAGGCCAGAGAATTAGATCCCCTGGAGCCTTATGATGGAACACATTACCCCAGTTCTACAGTCGGTGTTTGGCTCCTGAAAACCTCAATCATTGGGAAGAACTGTCTTGCCCGATGGGGGGAAATGTTCACCATCCCTGTCGGAAACTTAACATGCCTGGGCCAAAGGTTTTATAATTCAGCCATCTGGGAAACACAATGGTGGTGGTCCCCAGGACACCATGAGCCAAATCCTCACCCCTTGTTTAACTTCTCTCATCTCCGGGAGGCCTAGGACAACATAGACGTTGCCATCGAACGGCGGGCCCCAGGGGGACTCTATTGGATACGTGGGAGAACAGCCTATACAGTACTCCCTTCAGGCTGGTCACGCTCATGTGTGCTGGGAACTCTTCGCCCATCCTTCTTCCTACTCCCACTTGCAGAAGGAGAACATCTGGGAGTTAAAATATATGGAGATAGGGACGTTCAAAGAAAGCGGCGTCCCTTACACATTGTCAAATGGAAGGATAATTAATGGCCTCCTGAACGGATAACTCATTATTATGGCCCTGCTACCTGGGCCGAGGATGGGTCTTGGGGCTACTGCACCCGCACTTATATGCTCAACTGCATAATTAGGCTACAAGCAGTTGCACGAATTATAACCAATGAAACTGCTAGAGCTCTTAATTTACTTGCTAAGCAGCAAACCAAAATGCGCAATGCAATCTACCAAAATCGCCTGGCCTTCGATTCCCCGCTCCCTTCTGAGAGTGGTGTTTGTGGAAATTTCAACCTGAGCAACTGCTGCCTACAAATAGATGATGATGGAAAAGACTCTAATAGAAGAGATCACAGATCAAATGAGAAATGTTGCTCATGTCCCAGTCCAAACCTGGAATGGTTGGAACCCCAGGGAGTTGTTTGGAGGATGGTTTTCATCTTTCGGGGGATTCAAAACCCTCAGAGGTATGGTCCTCCTAATTCTGGGAGGATGTTTGATCTTACCTTGCTAGGCTGCCTTGATTATACGATGAGTCTCCAGTCTCATTGAGACTATGGTTGAGAGAAAAGCGGCTGCTCATGTAATGATGTTATGGAAATAAAAACCTCTACGCCAGGATGAAGCTCGTTGACCCAATATAGAGGGGTCCGAGCACCAAAGGGGGAAATGTGGTGGTAACCCCTCCCTAAGGAGAAAGAAAAAAAATGAAGAAGACAGGAGAGAAGACGTCATGGTCACCTAACTATGTATCCAGGTGCCTGCATCACCCATGTTCTTGTAAACGGAGACAACTTAATCAGACTGCAAGTGTATGTGTGTTTCCATATACGGGAGAAAAAGAAATAGAGAATGTATAAAAAATCTGTGCCATGTAATGTGGGCCGCTAAGTTCTTTTGGGACCAAACCCAACTGAGTGGTGCTGGCACGAATAAAGCTGCTTCCTGGAAAGGAAAGCCTCGATGTCACGACTCTCTGAGTGAAAATCCTGCAAGAATCTCCGTGTGAAATACTCAACTTCGAGAAAGAATAAGGTGGGGAATCACAGATTCAACTACCGTCATCTTTCTAAACGTATATAGTGACAGAAAACAGATGCTAAGACCAAGGAAGTAAGTGCAGGGTGCTCAACTCTTTCAAACAACACACTGTGGAATACTGCATTCAGTTACAATATTGTTTCCCTAAGAAAGGAATGTTTGAAAACGCACTTATGGAAGTAAAATCTGTGTGTGGTAACTCAACTCTTAGAAAGGACACTGTAGCGAACACCCCATTCAACTACCATCATCTTTCACTAGGTAGAGAGTGACAGAAAATGATGCTGAGAGTAGTAAAGGAAGTGCAGTGTCCTCGATTCTGTGAAATAACGCTGTGGGGAATGCCAAATTCAGTATCCATATGGGTACACTAGATATGTAACGTTGGAAAACATACGCATAGAAGTATAAACTGAGTGTGATATACTCAACTCTGAAGAAGGAAGCTGCGGGGAAACCCTCATTGACATTTCGTTAACTCTCCGCCAGGTATATAGTGAATAAAAAAAGGTGTTGAGACCAATGAAGGAAGTGCAGGGAGCTAGACTATTGGAAAAACACTGTGTAAATGGTAACAATCATATATTACTTTTGTTTCCCTAAGTTAAGAATGTTTGAAAACACACGCATTGAAGTAAAAGCTGAGTGTGTTACACTCAACTCTTAGAAACCACTCTGTGGCGAACAGCCAATTCAACAAACCATCATCTTCACTACATAGACAGTAACTGAAAATTACGCTGAGATCGCTCAAGGAAATGCAGGCTGTTGAGTCTGTGAAATAACGCTGTGTGGAATGCCACATTCTGTAACCATACGGATTCACTAGGTTAGTAATCTTGGAAAACACAGGCATGGAAAAATAAACTCAGTGTGAAATATTCAACTTCGAGAAAGAACATGGTTGGGAATCAGTGATTCAACTACCGTCATATTTAAAAACGTAGATAGTCACTAAAAACAGATACTAAGACCAAAGAAGGAAGTGAAGGGTGCCCAAATCTGTGAAAAAACACAGGGTGGAATGCTGCATTCAGTTACCAAGTTGTGTTCCGAAGGAAGGAATATTTGATAACACACTTATGTAAGTAAAAGCTGAGTGTGCTATACTCAACTCTTAGAAAGGAAACTACGGTGAAAAATTCATTCACTAACGTCATCTTTCACAACGTAGATAGTGACTGAAAATTATGTGAGTGAAGTCAAGGAAGTGCAGGGACCTTGACTTCGGGAAAGCCACTGTACGAAATGCAACAATCAGTTATTATTTATAATTCACTAAGTTAATAATATTTGAAAACACATGCATGGAATTAAAAGACGAGTGAATTATACTCACTGTTAGAAAGAACATTCTGGCCAACACCCATTTAACTACCATCATCTTTCACTATGTAGACAGTGACTGAAAATGATGCTGAGACCAGTCAAGGAAGTGCAGGGTGCTCACCTCTGTGAAATAACACTGTGCAGAATGCCGCATTCGGTAACCATATGGTTTCCTAGGTCTGTATCGTTGGAAAACACTCGCATAGAAGTAGAAGCTGAGTGTGAATTATTCAACTCTTAAGAAGTCACTGCCGGGAAAACCTCACTGAGGTACCGTCATCTTCCTACTAGGAATATAGTGACAGAAGAAAGAGGGAGAGACCAATGAAGGAAGTGCAGGGGGCTCGACTATGCGAAAACACTGTGCGAAATGAAATAATCAGTTATTATTGTAATTTCACTAAGTTAAGAATGTTTGAAAACACATGCATGGAAGTAAATGCTGAGTGGTTTAACTCATCTCTAAGAAAAAACTCTGTTGTAAAAACTCCATTCAACTACCATCAATTTTCACTACGAAGACAGTGACTGAATATGATGCTGAGACCAGTCAAGGAAGTGCAGAGTGCTGGATTCTGTGAAATAACCCTGTGCGGAATGCCACATTCAATGACCATATAGTTTCACTAGGTTAGCAACTTTGGAAAACACATGCCAGGAAGAATATGCTCAGTGTGAAATACTCAACTTTGAGAAAGAACATAGTGGGGAAACAATGATTCATCTACTGTCATCTTTCATAAAATAGATAGTGACTGGAAACAGATGCTTAGACAAACCAAAGAAGCGCAGGGTGCTCAACTATGTGAAACAACAGTGTGTGAAATGCAGCATTCACTTACAGTATTTGTTCCTGAGTAAGGAAATTTTGAATACAAAAGTATGGAAGTAAAAGCTGAGTGTTTGATACTCAACTCTTAAAAGACACTTTGGCAAACAACTCATTCAACTAGGTCTTCCTTCACTATGGAGACCGTACTGAAATGGAGGCTGAGACGAGTCAAGGAAGAGCAAGGAGCTCGACTATGGAAAAATAATATGCGAAATGCAACATCGGTTATTCTTGTTGTTTCACTAAGTTAAGAATGCTGAAAACACATACATGGAATTAAAAATGAGAGTCTTAACTCATCTCATAGAATGGAAAAAGTCGCGAACACCCCATTCAACCACCATCATCATTCACTATGTAGACTGTGACTGAAAATGGTGCAGGGTCTAGTCAAGGAACTTCCGGGTGCTAAATTCTATAAAATAACGCTATATGGAATGCCGTATTCAGTAACAATTTGGATCCTCTAGGTCTGTAACTATCGAAAACACACGCATAGAAACATAAGCTGAGTGTGATGTACTCAACTCCGAAGAAGGACATAATGGGGAACCCCACAATGAAGTACCGTCATCTATCCACTAGATATACACAGATAAACGCAAAGGTTGAGACCAAAAAGGAAGTACTTGGAGCTAGAATATGGGAAAAACACTGTGCAAAATGCAACAATCACTTATTATTTTTCTTTACCTGAGTGCAGAATGTTTCAAAACACAGGTCTGGAAGTCAGCGCTGACTGGGTAATATTCAACTGTTAGAAAGAACACTGTGGTGAATACTCCATTCAACGACCATCGTCTTTCACTAAGACAGTGATTGAAAAGGATGCTGAGACCAGTCAAGGAAGTGCAGGGTGCACGATTCTGTGAAAAAAACGCTGTGAGGAATGCAGCTTTCAGACACCAGGATCTCGACAGCTTAGTAACGCTGGAAAACACATGCAGGGAAAATCAGCTCTGCGTGAAATACTCAAATTCCAAAAAGAACACGGTGGGGAACCGAATTTCAAAGAAAGTCACCTTTCAAAAAATAGATACTGACTGAAAGCAGATGCTAGGACGCAAGAAGGAAATGCAGGGTACGTAACTGTGGGAAACAAAACAGTGTGGAAGGCTGCATTCAGGTACCACAGGGCTTCCGTAAGGAGGGGAGGTCTGAAAACACAATTATGGAAGGCAAAGTTGAGTGAATGATCATCCAACAATAGAAAGAACACAGTGGCGAACACCTCATTCAACGACCGTCATTTATCTCTCCGTAGACCGTGACTGAAATGGATGCTGAAACCAGTCAAGGAATTGCGGGGAGCTCGACTATGGGAGGAACATTGTGCATAAAGCAACGATCACTCATTCTTGCTGTTTCCCTAAATGAAGAATTTTTGAAAACAAACGCATGGAAGACAAAGCTGAGAGTGTTATGCTCCTCTGATAGAAGAGCACGGTGGCGACCCCCGCAGTCAAGTACCATCAACGTTCCCTACGAAGACAGTGACTGAAAATGGTGATGAGCCCAGTCAAGGAAGGTCCGGGTGCTCAATTCTGTGAAAAAACGCTATATGGAAAGCCGTATTCGCGAACCATATGCGTCCTCCAGGTCTGTAACTTGGGAAAACACACGCGTAGAAACGTAAGCTGAGTGTGATGTCCTCGATTCCGAAGAAGGACACTATGGGGAACCCCTCAATGAAGGAGCGTCATCTTTCCACTCGGCATACCATAACAGAAGGACGAGGCTGACACCAAGGAAGGAAGGGCTGCGAGCTAGACTATGGGAAAAACAATGTGCGACGCACAACACTCACGTCTTACTCTTCTTTCCCTCAGTTCAGACTGTTTCAAAACACAGGCCTGGAAGTCAGAGCCGACTGCGTTATACTCAAGTGTCAGAAAGAACATTGGGGCGAGCACCCCATTCAACTACCACCGTTTTCCCTAGGTAGACGGTGACGGAAAAGGAGGCTGAGACCAGTTAAAGGAGAGCAGGGTGCTCGATGCTGTGAAAATACGCTGTGCGCAATGACTCCTTACGAAACCGTAGGGTCTCGCTAGGAGAGTCACGCTGGGAAACACATGCAGGGCAGATTAAGCACAGTGTGAAATTCGCCGGTTCAAGAAAGAACACGGTGGGGAATCACTGATTCAACGACCGTCATCCTTGAACACGTAGACAGTGACTGAAAACAGACGTGAAGCCCAACGAAGGAACGGCAGGGTGCTCCTCTCTGCGAAACGCCACTGTGTGGACATGCTGCCTTCAGGCACCATAGTGTTTCCGTAAGGAAGGAAGTTTGAAAACACACTGATGGAAGGAAAAGCTCAGTGCGTCGTAATCACCTCATAGAAGGAACACCGTGGTGAACTCCTCATTCAACTACAGTCACCCTTCACAACGGAGAACCTGGCAGGAAAATGATGCTGATGCCCATCAAGGAAGTACATGGAGCACGAGCCTAGAAAAAACAATGTACGAAATGCAACCATCCGCTATGATTGCTACATACCTAAATTAGGAATGCTTGGAAACACACTTATGGAAGTAAAAGCTGAATGAGTGATACTCAGAGCTTGGAATGGACACTGTAGGGAACCCGTAATTCAACTAGCCTCATCTTTCCATACGTAGGTAGTGACGCCAAAGGAAGCTGAAACGCATCAAGGGATTGCAGGCAGCTCGACAATGGGAAAAACCCTGTGCAAAATGCAACAATCGGTGATTCTTTGGGTTTCCCTAAATGAAGACTGTTTGAAAAGAAACACGTAGAAATCAAAGGTGAGCGTGGTATACTCTTCAGCTGGAAGAGCCCTGTGGCGAACACCTCATTCAAGCACCTTCATCTTTCCCTGCAAGACAGTGACGAAATATGATGCTGAGTCCAGTCCAGGAAGGGTAGGGTGCTCGAATCTGTGAAAGATCGCTGTAAGATAAGCCACAATCAGGAACCATCGGTTTCCCTAGCTGAACAACGCTGAAAAACACATGCAGGGAAGAAGCAGCTCAGCGTGAAAGAGTCGACTTCCAGAAGAAACATGGTGGGCCATCGCTTTTTCAACTACCGTCATCATTCCAAACGTAGAGAGTGACTGAAAACAGATGCAAAGACCCCAGAAGGAAGAGCAGGGAGCTCAACCCTGGGAAACAACACTGTGTGGAAGGCTGCATTCAGGTACCATAGGGTTTATGGAAGGAAGGAAGATTTGAAAACACAGTTATGGAAAGAAAATTTGAGCACGTTTTAATCCAACCATAGAAAGAACAGAGTGGCGAACACCTCATTTAACGACCGTCATTTATCTCTCCATAGACCGTGACTCAAATGGACGTAGAAACCAGTCAAGGAATTGCAGGGAGCTCGACCAGGGGAGAAACCTTGTTACAACGCAACAGTCTTTTATTCTTTTTGTTTCCCTAAATGAAGAATGTTTGAAAACAAACGCATGGAAGTCAAAGCTGAGAGTGGGATACGCCTCTGAGAGAAGAGCACTGTGGCGACCACCGCATTCAAGTCCCATCAACTTTCCCTACGAAGACAGTGAGTGAACATGGTGCTGAGTCCAGTCAAGGAAGTTCCGGGTGCCCAATTGTGTGAAATAACGCTGTATGCAATGCCGTAGTCAGGAACCATAGGTATCCTCAGAGTCTGCAACGTTGGAGGACACACGCATAGAAACATAAGCTGAGTGTGATGTCCTCAAATCCCAAGAAGCACACTATGGGGAACCCCTCAATGAAGTAGCGTCATTTTTCCACAGGGTCTACAGTGATTGGAGAACGAGGCTGAGACCAAGGAAGGAAGTGCTGGGAGCTAGACTATGGGGGAAAAAATGTGCGAAGCGCACAATCACATATTTTTTTCGTTCCCTATGTTCAGACTGTTTCCATACCCATGCCTGGCAGTCAAAGCTGACTGTGTTATACTCAACTGTTAGAACGAACACTGTGGCGAACACCGCAGTCAACTACCATCATCTCTCCCTAGGTAGACAGTGACGGAAAAGAATCCTGGGAGCAGTCAAGGAGGTGCAGAGTGCTGGGTTCTGTGAAAATACGCTCAGCGCAATGCCGCCTTCCCAAACCATAGGGTCTCGCTAGGTGAGTCACGCTGGAAAACACATGGAGGGAAGAACAAGCTCAGGGTGAAATTCGCAACTGCAAGAAAGAACATGGTGGGGAATCACTGATTCAACGACCGTCATCCTTGAACTCGTACCCCGGGAGTGAAAACAGATGTGAAGACCAACGAAGGAAGTGCAGGGTGCTCCTGTCTGCGAAATGCCACTGTGTGGAATGCTGCATTCAGGTACCATAGTGTTTCCCTAAGGAAGGAATGTTTGAAAACACACTTATGGAAGGAAACGCTGAGTGTGTCGTACTCAGTCCTCGAAGGAACACGGCGGCGAACCCCTCGTTCAACTACCGTCATCCGTCACTATGGAGAGCGTGACATGAATTTCTTGCTGAGATCCGTCAAGGACGTGCAGGGAGCTCGACTCTGGGAAAAACAATGTGTGAAATGGAATCTTCCGTTATGGTGGTTATATCCATACGTTCCGAATGTTTGGAAACACACTTAGTGAAGTACAAGCTGAATGAGTGATACCAACTCTTTGAATGGACACAGTAGGGAGCCCTTATCTCAACTACCCTCATCTTTCCCTACGTAGATACTGACTGAAAATGAAGCTGAAACCAGTCGAGGAAGGGCAGGGAGCTCGACTCCGGGAAAAACACTGTGCCAAATGCAACAAACAGTGATTCTTTTTGTTTCCCTAAATGAAGACTGTTTCAAAAGAAACACGTAGAAATCAAAGGTGAGCGTGGTATACTCTTCAGCTAGAAGAGCCCTGTGGCGAACACCTCATTCAAGCACCTTCATCATTCCCTGCAAGACAGTGACGAAATATGATGCTGAGACCAGTCCAGGAACGGTAGGGTGCTCGAATCTGTGAACGATCGCTGTAAGGAAAGCCGCAATCAGGAACCATCGGTTTCCCTAGCTGAACAACGCTGAAAAACACATGCAGGGAAGAAGCAGCTCAGCGTGAAAGAGTCGACTTCCAGAAGAAACATGGTGGGCCATCGCTTTTTCAACTACCGTCATCATTCCAAACGTAGAGAGTGACTGAAAACAGACGCAAAGACCCCAGAAGGAAGAGCAGGGAGCTCAACCCTGGGAAACAACACTGTGTGGAAGGCTGCATTCAGGTACCATAGGGTTTATGGAAGGAAGGAAGGTTTGAAAACACAGTTATGGAAAGAGAATTTGAATACATTTTAATCCAACCATAGAAAGAACAGAGTGGCGAACACCTCATTTAACGACCGTCATTTATCTCTCCATAGACCGTGACTCAAATGGACGTAGAAACCAGTCAAGGAATTGCAGGGAGCTCGACCACGGGAGAAACCTTGTTACAACGCAACAGTCTTTTATTCTTTTTGTTTCCCTAAATGAAGAATGTTTGAAAACAAACGCAGGGACGTCAAAGCTGAGAGTGTGATACGCCTCTGAGAGAAGAGCACTGCGGCGACCACCGCATTCAAGTCCCATCAACTTTCCCTACGAAGACAGTGAGTGAACATGGTGCTGAGTCCAGTCAAGGAAGTTGCGGGTGCTCAATTGTGTGAAATAACGCTGTATGCAATGCCGTAGTC
>JAESUZ010000772.1:0-135815 GCA_017311185.1 Proteles cristata cristata | reverse complement strand
GACCTAAGCGAAAGTCGGACGCTTAACTGACTAAGCCACCCAGGCGCCCCTTGTCATGTTTGATTCTTAAGTGTGGTTCTCGAGAATTTCTGTGTGTATATTTTAACAGATTCAGAGAATTTCCTTTGATTCTTATGAATTTTTATCAGAAATGGTTGTTTCATTTCATCAATGTATTTCTGCATTTATCCAATCTGTTTTCTTCCTTATTTGTTAATGTGATGAAATTTATCGATTGAGTTTTGAATGTTATATCAACATTGCATTCCAGGATTGAACTCAGCTTAGTTCTGACATCTATTGTCCTCTCCATATGCTGTTTAGCAGTTTTGCTTGTACGTTACTATGATTTGCCTGTAATTCTCCCTACTTATATTGTCCTCAGGTTTTGTGATCAAGATTGTACTGGCCTCATAAAATTGAGGAATGTCTTCTTTGCATACTTCTTTTCTATCCTATGGAAAGCCTTTTGCATAACTGACATCATTTTTTCATTTAATATTTTGTAGTATTCAAAATGAAACCATCCGGCCCTATAATTTTCTTGGGAAAAGATGTTTATATACAGATTTGACATTTCGTATTTCATGTATTTTTGCTACTCTTGGTAAATTCTGTGTTTCCAAGAATTTGTACATTTCAACCTATATTTTCAATTTTGCTAGCATAAAGTTGTTCATATTTCTTTATTTTTCTTTTATTGCTTGTTTTTATTGCCTCTTCTAAGCTTTCATTCATTTCTAATATACACATTTAAGCCTGTCTGAGTTCCTCTATACTTTAGGTGCATCACCCAAGATTTAATATGTTGTTCGTATTTTCTAATTTACCATGTGATTTCCTTATTGAATTCACAGAATTTGTCATAAGAATACTTATTAATGTCTAAACATATGAGGTATTCTAGTTACTTTTTGTTAAAAATAATTTGTAGATTAAATCTACTATACTCCGAGAACAAATGAGATATTTGCTGAGATTTGCTTCACTGCTGGAGTAGGATTATTTTACTTATTTACTTTTTTAATGTTTATTTTTATTTTTGAGACAGAGAGAGACAGAGTGGAAGCCAGGGAGGGGCAGAGAGAGAGGGTGATGCAGACTGTGTAACAGGCTCCAGGCTCTGAGCTGTCAGCACAGAACCTGATATGAGGCTCCAACCCACAAACCGTGAGATCATGACCTGAGCTGAAATCTGACACTTAACAGACTGAGCCATACAGGTGCCCTGGATTAATTTTGTTTTTTTTTTTAATTTTCCATATGCCTGAAGGAATGTATTATCTGCAGATGTTTGATGCAAGGTTTTATAGGTATAGTAAACCTCATTTGATGAGGTTTACTAATCAGGTATTTTAAACTTTCCAAACTCTTATTGATATGTGTCTGCTTGCTAAATCAGTTACTGAGGGAATTTTGTTAAAAATCTCTCAAAATTTCAGCTTTTCTATTTCTCATTGTATTTTATTAATTTTAGCTTTGAGGCTGCTTCTAGATTAGAAAAAAATATCTTCCCAGTGATTCACATATTTTGTCATTACAAAGTGTCTCTCTCTGTCATTATCAAATTTTAAAATTAATATTAATATATTTATAATAATTATAAATATTGTCTGATATTAATATGGCTACTTCAACTTTCATTTAAATTCCACATTATCTGTCTTTCCAACTTTTGTTTTCAAAATATTTTGTTCCTTTATTTCCACTATGTTTCTATAAGTAGCACATAGTTGGATTTTGTTTTTGATTAACTTATCTTTATCTTTAATTGGACAATTTAGATCATGTATATTAATCTAATTACTGATATAATTGAGTTTAAATAATCATACTCAATGATTTCTATTTTTCATCTATGCCACATTTTTCTTCTTTCTTGCTTCTTTTTGGACTAAGTATGTTTTATTATTTCATTGACCCCCTTTTTCCCATTAGCTCAGAAGTTAATATTCTTTTACTATTTTTGTAGAGGTTTTCTTAGAAAGTATAGCATAAGATTTTTTTTTAGAAAGCCTAGAATTATTTGTAATTTTCTCCTCTTCTTAGGTAATGTAAGGACTTCAAAACACCTTAAATTTATTTGTCCACCCCTAACTTTTATGCTGTTGCTATCACTTACTATCTTTTTATGTTTTAAATCCTATTAGACATTATCATTAATTATTAATTAATGCCATAAATCAAATTAGATTTACGCACATATTTACACTTATCTCCTCTTTAATTTTCTTCACTTTTATCCTCTTTAAAATGTGTCTTAAAATGCTTCTTTCTTCATCACTTAAAAAAAAGAGGAAGAAAAGACTAAAAGGAAGAGGAAGAAGAAAGAAAGCTTTCTAATGCATTCTATTGTCTTCTGGATAAGAAATTGATCACACTGAATAGGCTATTTTAGTAGAGTCAGTGACAGTGTAAAAAAATCAATAATCTGATTCTTCTTGTTCACTCTCAAAAAATATATATATATATATAAAATCTTCTTTTCTCTATTGAAAGATTAATTAAATAATTGTGGCTTATTTTCAGGGTTTTTTTTTCCTATTTTTGATTTAAGATTTTTATTTTCTCTTTGGTAATAGATTTTGGAAGTTTTGTTATGATGTGTAATCATAGGTGTAAATGTCTTTTGTTGTATCCTATTTTGTACTGGTAGAGCTTCTTGAATCTGTGGCTTGAAGTCCCTCGTTATTATTTGAAAGTTCTTCCTCGTTATCTTCTAAATATTGCTTTTGCATTATTACAACTTTTTTGTGCTTTATTAACTAACATGTAGGTCTAACCTTCTTCACTCTACTTTTTGGTCTCTGGCTCTCTCTTGTATTTTCTATCTCTTTGTGTCTCCTATATATTGAGTTTTGGGGTT
Organism: Proteles cristata cristata; assembly: GCA_017311185.1. Taxonomy (NCBI): domain Eukaryota; kingdom Metazoa; phylum Chordata; class Mammalia; order Carnivora; family Hyaenidae; genus Proteles; species Proteles cristata. Next base: position 132,949 of record JAESUZ010000772.1, on the reverse strand, counting down.
TTATTTTTGACCTTTCAATTTACAGATTTTCTGTTGATTGTTATCTAATAGGCTGTTCAACTCATCCACTAAGTTATTTCAGTTATATTAAGGCTCAGTCCTAGAATGTCTTTCTTCTTTTTATTATTTCCAGGTCTCTGCCAGAATTCTCAATCTTACTTTCTGTTTCCTTGTAAATGAAAAAGATGGTGATATGAAAGCCTGTATTTGATCAATTCACCTAATATGAGGTGATTCTTCTTATTTCTTGCTTCCACTAGTTTAAATATAATGCCTTGCCCCATTGTATGCTTCCTTTTTTTTTTTTTTTTTTGTATTTGCAAAAGTTACATGTAGAAATACTCTGAAGTCCAGGAGACTCTTCCAGAGATCATTTACATTTGATTTAGTAAAGGATATGGGACAATTAGCTATCTGGATTGCTTTAAGGCAATTTCTTCTACTGAAATAATGTGAAGCTTAGCTATACATCCTGTAAAGCCTACTGTTTTTGGTTCATCTCTGCTACTAAAGAGGAATCTTTTGGAGTTCACAGCTCAATGTGATTATGGTTTCCCTGGGCTCTATTTTTGACAGGTGCTGGACTCCAATCCCTGCCTCTCAGCTGTACCAGCTTTCACAGTGACTGCTCAGTTCCTTAGCCTCATATCAGCCTCTCTGATTTACCAAATACCCTCCGGATAAATGTTACCCTAAATGCCAGGGTCGCCGGCTCTCTCGGGCCTTTGTCCTTCCTTTGGCTCTTGTTTACTTTTCCTTCACTGCCTTATAACTTCTCTGGTGCTTTCAAATAAATTTAAAAAAAGAGTTTTTCTGGACAACTTTAATGAAACATATTCTGAATTACCTAGTAGCCATTAACAGGGGTGGAATTTCTCCTCTTTAAATTGTCCTTGAAGCAGATTTGCAAACTCATTTCTACCCAGACTCCTTTTCAATTGGTATATATGTAAAATCCTTTCTTCCTTATCTAAAGAACTAATATTGAAATACAAAAAATATATATAATTATGATTTTTTAAAAATATTTTTATTTATTTCTAGGAGAGAGAGAGAGAGAGAGACAGTGTGAGCAGGGGAGAGTCAGAGAGAGAGGGGGTCACAGACTCTGAAACAGGCTCCAGGCTCTGAGCTGGCAGTCAGCACAGAGCCCGACACGGGGCTCGAACCCACGAACCGCGAGATCATGACCTAAGCGAAAGTCGGACGTACCAACCGACTAAGCCACACAGGCGCCCCTATATAATTATGATTTTTTAAAAATGAACTCCTTTAGGTATAAAGTGGGATGGTTTAATCTGAACAGAAAAGAATGCAGTAAATAAATATAATTCCTTAAATGGACAAGTGCCCTTTTTTAAGATTTACTTATTTTGAGAGAGAGGCATAAGTGGAGAAGGAGCATAGAGAAAGAGAGAGAGAGACAGAGAATCTCAAGTAGGCTTCACACAGTCATTGCAAAGACCAATGGGGGGCTTGAACTCACAGACTGGGATATCATGACCTGAGCTGAAGTCCAATACTTAACCAATTGAGCCACTTAGGTGCCCACAACTGCTTTTTTTTTTTTTTTTTTTTTTTAGTCCAACATTCAAATGCTTTTCTTAAGTGGAGGAAGCCCTCTGTGTGAGTTTTGTTGAAAGGCAAATCCCTGCTTACACCTTTCCCAGTGAAAGTCAATGGGGGAGCTCTAGTCTCTCTTTACCTATTGGGAGCCAGGGCACAACGGATACAGGGCAAAGTAATCAAATTCTCCTCAGGACTCTGGCTCTTAGGAGAATGATAAGACTGAGGATAACTGAGAAATTACTGACAGTGAAGACCGCAGAGTTTTGAGCCTAGAAAGAGAAGGTACATGTGACGTTGAGCACCAGTGTCTGCATGAACGCCCAACAGCGGAGTGTCCAGAGCTCCAGGTGCCTGAAATATTCTCCTAGTTTATTTTATTGGCTTCTAAAGTCCTCTTTCCTGCATATTTGCAGAGCCTGGCTTTTCAAATTTCTACTTGATATGCTTCCAAAAATTGCTTTTTCTCTTTAAATTAGCCAGCATTAATTCTGTTGCTTGGGAATTGGTTAAGTAGAGATCAATTAACAAAATTTCCACTGAAAGATATATAAGAACCCAGTATTTCTTATAATGAATTTATTTAATTTGCTAAGATATATGTAATTTAAATTACATGCACATATTTCAATAATAATTTTATTCTTCTGATTTAAAGGAAATACATGACTACTTCAGAAGCTGTTATGCATATATTTTTTTAAAGATTCTTATTTATGGATTTTAACAAATTAAAATTGAGTTAGCAGATACATAATCAATCACTGAAATAATTTCCTCGGTGATGTGGCTTATTAACAATTGAAGATATAGATTCAAGAGAAGCTATTAAGATACATTAAGTTCCATTTCTTTAAATTTATTGCAAAATTCCATTTTACATATGTCATTGTATTAAATTCAAGCTTCAAGATTTGAAGTTTAGCTGACTGCAAGCTGCTGAAGAAGAGATAGGATGCAACCCTTGATCAGTTCATTTGATAATACAGAAAGACTGATCTAAATTAAAGACATGAAGTCTTATTTAATAGAAAAGCAAGGGGCTCAAGAAGAATAGCATTTTCCAGGCATTTTTCATGCAAACAACTGAAATGATGAACGATGATCTGAGAAAGGGGACCAGTTGAGCCAATGATATTAATAATAATCTAGACTGGTGGCTGATGTTTGGAGACATCAATCAACAGGCTGGGAAAAGGATGCTGTGGTGAGGGGAAGGATACCTTGTAGGATAAGAGTGAGGTAAGACCGGAAAGAAAAGAACAGTACCATCATCTCCAAAATATAATAAACCTTAGTTCTCTCACCATTTCCCACTTCTAGGAATGGATAGGGCTACAGTCAGATTACAGAAGTGGTTATGGAATGAGAACAAACATACAAAAAAAGAAACTCCAAATATGATTTGAGGCACATGGAGGAAAGAAGGGACACTTAAGGTAAGATTCCTGAGATTTAGTACACATTATTGGAATGGACTACTGCACTATTCTGTGCTCCTGAGGAATATCACAGAGGACTAGTGGTGAACATTATCTGCCTCCCAGGCAATTCTCCAATAGCCCCTTTAATCTATGGGAATCTCTGCCCTTGAGCCAGTGAGCACAATAGAAGATCCCCTACTCTCTGATCTCTATCTCTTTTTATTGATGTTTCTGTGTGAGAAGAGATAGTAGGGAAGGAGCAAACAACCTTTGAAAAAAACATCATCTGTGACTTCCTACCTGGTCCCTAAGAGATCTTGAGGCAAACTGACCGAAACAAAGAAAATTAGGAAAGCTTCACTGGGGCTTTTAATTTCAAACCAATCATAGCAGGTAAGTTGCTGGACACCTCTAGGCACTCACTGAGTGGTAGCTATTTTTATTGGGTAAGTTCTGTGGGACTTCCTCCTCCTACAGCCTAGCCCGAGCCATCCCAATTAGTCTGCATTTAACCCTCTAACCATTTCAGATAAGACTGACAAGCTTAGATGAACTTTATCTACATAAATTCCTGAAACAACAGAAATTAATGCAGAACCCATTATCAGAAATCATAGTATAGCTGGTACACAGCTCTGATCATTGCAAATGAGGTTTCAACTAGACCCAAGAGCACTTTAAGTTCTTTTGAAGTGTTTTCCAAATCGGAAAATCTTTCTCTTAAAAGCTTTTCTGAAAATTAACATGGATCTTGACCAAGGATGATTGGTCTCTTCCCAAGGAAGTGTTATCCTTGTTAAGTTATGCTGAGTAGCCTGGTGTCTGTTGTACTCCTGTAACTTGTTTTCTGTATTAAAATTAACTTAAAGTCGTCAAATGTTTATTTTAACCAATGCCTTCATGTGAAAGTATGGATTCAGTCTAATGTGAAGAAAAGGACATATTTACTCTGGGGAGTAATAACAATATGGTTTTCCAAACAGAGCTCTTTTCCAGATAGAAAATTCATATTGATAGATTAGGGATGGCTTGAATTCTAAGTTTCTCTGATGGATGCCTTCAACTCCCAATGAAGTTTTGTGAACATGTATGTAATTCTGTGCAGTTAATCAGATGACTTGATTAGTATAAAAAATGACTCAGGAAAGTCTTATTTTTAAAGGATTATTTTTCATTATAAAATGTGTTTTTTGTTTTATAAATGAAGAAGCCCAGTGGAAGAAAGCAGCCACAATTCCACTATCGCATGAAACAAAAGGTTTAGTGGGATTTAAATGTATTCTATTTTTTAAACAAAATTATGATCACACAACATCTATAATTTTGTGTTTTCCTTAATGTTGTGCCAGGTACTATGTTAATAATTGTATGTACAGTAACACATTTAAATCTTGTAATATCGTGTACATTATTGTTATTTACATTTTACAAATGAAAGCAATAAGACACAGATTGTCAAGTAATTTGCTTAAGATCTTTCAAGGAAGTGATGGGGTTGGAATGCTCACTTAGCTGTCTGAGTCTCTGGGACACAATATGAGCATTTTATGTGGCCGTGCAATATCTCACTCAGTGACTACACCGTCCTCCTCATTGTTGAATGTGTAGGTTGTTTGCAAACACTGCCTAATATAGGGAAATATGACCAGAGACCAGATTCCCAAGAGAAGAATTACTAAATCAAAAGCTTGAATATTTCCTTTGATATTCAGAATTTTAAAAATTTTAAATAGTTAAATCTGCTGATCTATTCTATTATGGTTACTTATATTGCTGCTCTGCTTATGGAGAATAAACAATATAATTTGTCATATTGTAGGTAGTATAAGACTTTCACAAGGAAAGAAGGAAAATCTTGTGCTGTACCATACATTAATAAATCTATCATTGCATTCACAATTATATAACTAGAAGGGGAAGAACTACCTATAGAGAAGGATTCCCCAAAGAGACTCCTGATCATTGTCTATGTATACACTACACGGACAAAGTATAGAAGTGATCTTGAAACTTCTTGACTCCTGAGATAACTACAAAGTCTTCTTTGTCAATATACTTATTGACCTGTTCTGTATGTTGACACTATTCTCAATGCTCATTGGCATTTGGAGATTAAGCACAGCTGACACCCGAAGGAGGTATGTCAATGGTAGAAATTAAAGACAACTCTTTTCTTTTAGTAAGAATTCTTTGGCTGTATGAAACAGAAATAAAAAATGAAAATAGCCTTATTGAAAGGATACTGGGTAACTCATTTACTCAAAGGGAAGGTTTAACCACCAAAAGTGGGGATTGAAAGGACTTAGATAGGCAGCTTTGAGGATCCCGGTCAGGAATTCATGTATGGTTTCTTTTATAAACTGGTACTGGAATAAATTTCATCATTGTGACTTCATTAGAAATTCAGATTCCTGGAGAAAAGTTTGATTGGCTTATCCCTTAACTAAGGCCAGAAGTGGCAGTTGGGCAAGACTGTATTTGATAGTCACAGTGCTAGTGAAGGAAGGATTTGTAGAAAGCTGAGTAAGCAAGAGCAACAGATGCCAAATTCAAGTTTCGTCTTAATGTGGTAATAGAAGCTTAGAAGTCAATAGTGTCTCAAAGAGCCAGGAAAATCTTCGTGTTGGCAAACCCATGCCATGGAATGTCTTACTCAGTAGCTGCAGCAATGTAACAACCTCACAAAGACATTGCTTTGATTTCTGAAGACTTTCAAATTTAGCCAAACAGAAGAATACACTCTAGTTGTTATAAGCTCTAGTTCTAAAATGGAAACAAAAAATGCGAAATCAAGGGTGAACTTGCAGTTAATGTGAGAGATAAATCCTAGCACTTACCATCAAGGCAAGGGCAGGAACAAAATACCGGGAAGCAGAGTCAGAAACCTCAGATATGTGTGGGATACAGGAAGGAATCTACCTGGGGCGCCTGGGTGGCTTAGTCGGTTAAGCGACCGACTTTCACTTAGGTCATGATCTCGCGGTTCGTGGGTTCGAGCCCCGTGTCAGGCTCTGTGCTGACTGCCAGCTCAGAGCCTGGAGCCTGTTTCAGTCTGTGATTCCCTCTCTCTGACCCTCCCCTGTTCACGCTGTCTCTCTCTCTCCTAGAAATAAATAAAACATAAAAAAAAAAAATTAAAAAAAAAAAAGGAAGGAATCTACCTGCAGTGGTGGTACAATCAAAGTCACAGTTGATGAGGGGTGAAGAGGGTGAAGAGCATACAAATAGTAGGATATAAAAAATTATTTGGGAAAGTATCTTTTAGGAGTAGAGTTCACTTCAGAAGACTCAGACCCAGTGGGCCAAATAACATGCTTATGGCACCATCCAAGGGGGGAAAAAAAAAGAAAAACAAAACAAAACAAAACAAGAATGAATCATTAGAAAAAGTTTAACTTTTGTTCTTTAATCACAATGGAGTCATCTTTGGGGTTATTTTTAAATTTTTTTTTATTCTAAGTGTTTATTTTTATTTATGTTGAGAGAAAGAGAGGCAGAGAGAGAGAGTGAGAGAGAGAATCTTGAGCAGGCCCCTTGCTGACAGCATGGAGCCCAACACTGGGCTCCATCTCACAAACCAAGAGATCATGACTTGAGCCAAAATCAAGAGTTGGACATTTAATGGACTGAGCCACCCAGGTGCCGCTCTTCAAGGTTATTTTAATGGTTTGCAATTGTTTTACTTGAAATCCCACTGAAAAGCAATACCTAAAGTCTTTTCAGTGTTTGGGTCTCTAACTGTCTTAACTGAGTCCTGTTCAGTCATTCCTCTAAGAGCATCCTTTCAAAGTGATGCCCTCCTAAGGAAGCTACATCATTTGACTTCTACTGAGTATATAAACCATTAGGCAATTATAGCCAACAGATTTTTGTTATATGCTTATGATGACATAGGCTTTGCAAAAATTAAATTAAAAATTAAAAAAATACAATGTAGCTTTGGGAGGCATTTGATTTTTCCCATAGCATTTGGCATGACTCACGAGTCTTATAACTTGATAGGCTAGGATTCTCTCTTCAGGGTGATAGCAACCCTCCTCTCTAGTGAAGGAATAAAATACCTGGATAGCATACATTTTTAAACTGAAATACATTATTTTAATCACTGAAAAGATGACAAAATTGTAAGGCATTATCAGGACAAAATAAGTGAGAGCAGGAACCCAAATATGTGGACAGAGCTTATCCCCCTGTTTCCCACCCTCTCCCACATCATCATCATCATCATTATCATCATTCAGCTCCATTTTCCCTGAGGGCAAACTTGGCAGCATGATTTCACAGCCTCTTGTACATGGGGGTCACAAATTACCAACTAAGTCCCTCTCAAGATGGTGTTCTAATAGGAGACCTTCACGTGACAAAGTTGGTGACTTTGGACTCTGAATCGTATACTCAGGAGTTAAGTTAAACCAAAAATAATGCCCTCTTCCTAAAAGGCATAAAGGGAAGTTACCTAGCAGCTGAGTGAGACAGAGGAGAATGAGAATCTGTTCCTCAGAAGTTATCATCACAAATAGGTCTTCAAAAGGGTTTCGAGCCTTAAGTTCCACACATCTAGGAGATTAAAAGAAACTTAAGCTGTGAATTTTGCTTAAGTAAACATGATGGGTAGTACCCATGGGTGCCTCAGAAAAGAAAAAAAAACCTTCTATAAAGAAATAAATCTTTATCCATGTCTTCAAAGAATCTTTACAATGATTTTCCAAAAAAAAAAAAAAGAGCTCCCTCTAAAAGATTATGTAAGATAAGAGGCATGGCATTAAAAATCAACAGGGAGAAATAAAAACAGAATGAATCCCACAGAGACATTAAACATTGTAATAACTATGCTTTATTACACTTGAAAAATAGAAGATTAAAGTATCTACAGGGAAGAGTAAACTAAAACAAACAAAAAAAGAAATGAACAAAACCCCTGAACTGGCAGGTTTTAAAAAGAAAAAAACAGAACTCATGGAAATTAAAAAAAATACAGCAACTGAAACTAAAAACTCAATGTTTAACTTTAATAGTAGATTAGACACAGAAAGAGAGAAATTTGGTAGAAAGGAAGATAAGTTGGAAAAAAATTCCAGATTATAGTAGAAAGGAAATACAAAAGAGAAGTTAAAAGGCCTAAATAATTAAGTTAAAGGGTTAAAGAGTCTCTATTTATCTAATCAGATTTCTGTTATAAGAGAGAGAGAAAAGAACACAGGAAATGAAGAGATAATGAGTAAGAATTTCCCATAACTGATGAAGATTCAAGTTCAATTAGTCCCACGTATAACACAGTGATACCCTAAATACCAAAAGCAGAGAGGCGTAAGAGAAAAAGCGGTAACTTCTTAACAGCATTAAGTCAGAAGACCGAATTTGTATTTTCACTGTGATAAAAGGAGGTAAGTACCAAACTATTCCAAGTGAAAGTATCTTTAAAATATAAGGACTTAGGTGCCTGAGTGGCTCAATCAGTTAAGCATCTGACTCTGACTCAAGTCATGACCTTAGGGTTCTTGAGTTTGAGCCCCACGTCAGACTCTGTTCTGAAAGCTCAGAGCTGGAGCCTGCTTCAGATTCTGTGTCTCCCTCTGTCTCTTACCCTCCCCTGATCTCAGTCTGTCTCTCTGTCGCTCTCAAAAATAAACATTGAAAAGAATTTTTAATAAAATATAAGGACTAAATAAAGATACTTTCTGATAAACTAAAAATGAGAACATATCTCAATATCAGGCCCTCACTAAGAAAAATTCTAAAAAAGTGCTTTTTTAGGAAAAAAGAGTCATGGGTGGAAGTTATAAAATGTAAGAAGCAATAAAAGGCAGTAGCTTGGTAAAAGAAAGTAAATATAAGCATGCATACTTTATAAATGGTATTTATTGAACACCAAGCAATGTTTAAATAATTTTCATACATGAATTGATGTCATCCTCACAACCACATTCGGTAGGTACTTCTATTTTTGTGATCTCATCTTACAGAAGAACCACAGTTGAGGTTAAGTGTTTAAGGCCACATAGCTGAAAATTGGCCAAACCTGAATTTGAACTCTGGCTGTCTGGATAAGATGGTTTCACTCACAAAATTTTTGACACCAAATGTATGTTTGCTTGTTTGTTTACACAAACCACTTCTCTACTTTTAGGACACCATTTGGGTATCCTACAATTCAATTCAATTCCGGCATTAAATACCCAGAGTTAGCAACAGACTCCATAAACTTAAAAGCTCAACTCCACAAGATGGCCCACACTTCAGACACTGTAGCAAGTATTAGGTTCTTTTGTTACCCACATTTCTGTCTGACATGGCTACAAATCGGAGGTTCTCATGACCCACCATCCCCCAACCTGTTCAATAATTTGCTAGAATGGCTCACATAACTCAGGAAGATGATTAATTTACTATTACTAATTTAAGCTTACTTTCCTCAATGCATTCACCAATGTAGAAGCTCTCTGAATCCCATTTGTCTGGTTTTTTTTAATGGAGGTTTCAATATGTAGGCATGCTTGGTTAAATCATTAGCCGTTGGTAATTAACTCAATCTCTAGCCCCTCTGGGTCTGAAAGGTCTATCTCTCTAATCACGCCTTACTGTTTCTGAAGACTAGTCCCATCTTGAAGCTGTCTAGGGGCCCCAGCCACCAGTCATCTCATTAGCATACCAAAGACACTCTTATCATTCTGGATATTCCAAGGGTTGTAGAAGCCAAGTGCCAGGAACCAGAGATAAAGATCAAATATATATTTCCCATTGTGTCACATGAGCTGTGCTCCTAAATGCTATACTATACAAAAATAAAGGATAACAGCAAATTCAGGCTTAATAGACATTAAAGTTTCAGTCAGTATATCTAGAGGTCTTCCTTTCCCTTCAATGCTAGTAAATACAGAAGTAAATACATCAACTTAATGAACTCTTTTGGAAATTAGACTTGGAAGATACCAGATTAAGCGAAGGAGTATGTCATAGCAGCACTTGCCTATGATGGCAATGCAGGTTGACACCAAAAAATTGGATTCACAACCACTGTCAGGGCAGTGGCCAGGGTCCAGGACAAAAACTACACCTAAACTAAATGAAAAGCCTCATGTTAGGGGCGCCTGGGTGGCTCAGCAAGTTAAGTGTCCGACTCTTGATTTCGGTTCATATCATGATCTCACAGTTTGTGAATTTGAGGCCTGCATCAAGTCCCATGCTGACAGTGTGGAGCCTGCCTAGGATTCTCTCTCTCTCTCTTTCTCTCTCTCTCTCTCTCTCTCTCTCTCTCTCTCCCTGCCTCTTCCCTTCTCATGCTCACTCTCTCTCTCTCTCTCTCTCAAAATAAATAAAAACATAAACTTAAAAAAAAAATCTTGTTAGAAAAGTGGGTCAGGGTTCAGGAGTAAAAAGACCAAGTTAGATGTAAAAATGCATTTAGAGACTGAACCATAAAAATGAAGAAGGTGAAAGGAAATCAGTTGAAGGAGGCTGGGATGTACACTGTTCTGGGTTGCTCAAAGCTGTCTATGGGACGTGGAAGATACTGTGCAAGCACCAGTTCAAAAAGGTAGGTAGGAGGTCCAAGGGTGGAGCCCTTGGCTTTGAACCAGCCCATCCCTTGGCTTTGAAAATTCTTATTTTTAGTATAAACATATTGGACCAACGGGGTTTTTAGGTTTCTTTCAACTGTAACGTGTCCTTTGTGCAGAATGATCACATGGAAATGATCTAAATGCCAGTTCTGGGAGTTTTTGTGAAGATACTGTACCAGTGTGATCCTTTGATTTCATTAGTTTCTAGGAATGTTATAACATCAAAGCTATATTATATTAAGATTTCAAAACAGATAAACTCTGAGGAGGTTCCACATGGTACGAAGGGTACAGGACCTAAAGCAAGGAGGACACTAGATTCCTCTTGAGCTGGACGGAGCAACATGCCTTGTGGCCCCAGCCAATGGAATCTCCCTGCCAATTATTTCTGGAAGAGTCGGGCACACAGGTCAGGAACTGGGAAGAAATGGAGAGGCCCAAATTATCCTCCTTACAATTTGTATTTTGCCTAAAATCAGAAAAAAAAAAAAAAAGAGGATTTAATTTGTCTGGGAGACTATCATGAGCAGGTCAAAGGTAAGATTGCATCTCCCAAGGGGAGACAGTCTGCGGTTGGGAGAAAAGCCAAGCTATACCGATATTTTGGGTCCTAAATTTAATAATTGTAGCATCAAAACCTTATAATTTGGAAAAGTAATTGTGAAGATGATGTTTGCATTTTCTCTAATCACTTTCCTTTTGTTCCTATTTAGCATATGTTAAGTTCCACATGAAATTAGCGTTTCAGCAGCGCAAAAGAGAACCAAGGAAGAGTTCATTTGCTTTCTTTTGCCAGGCTTGGCTCAGGCCTTAAAGGGATAATTCTAGGGATGACGTGTGATGGTGTTGGCGATACTAAAATGAAAATTATAACGAGAAAATGAAACTAACAGTCACGAAGTCAAGACCTCCTTTCTCAGGTACCACATTTGTGAACACGTTCTCCCCTCTCCCTCCATCCGTGTGCACAGGGCTGGCTTTCAGCTGCCCAGGGCTCCTCACGGGCACCCGGGGCCTGATGTGGCGAGCTGTGCTCATCTACCCCCATGTGCAGAACCACAGACTCAATCCCTGCCTGCCCACCAGGCAAAGCATCTGGCTCTGCCAGCCTTTCTTCCACCCCCTCTTCCACCCCTGCTTTCCTCGCCTCTGCTGACCACGTGACTGTTCTTGCGACCGATGTTTTCTTCTCAGAAATGTTTACTCTCCTTTTGTGCCTTTAGAACAGCACTGATGATGAGAGCTAGGGACTTACAGCTTCAAGAACTATTTGGTGTGCAGAATTGGTAGGATGAGTGGGACGGCGGAGAGGAAAGGATTCCGCATGACTCCCAGGTTTCTGGTGTGGGCAAGGGCAGAAGGTTACCTGAAATAGGTTGATGACAAGGAAGAATGGACTTGGCAGTGGATGGGTCATGAGCTTTATTATGGAAATAATATAAATATACACACTCTTTTTTTTGAGCCTCTACTTCACACCATGCGAAGTTTCCAGTGCTTTATATGTTAGTTCTGATTCTTAGGGTAACTTTGTAAGGGCAAGTGCATATACAATTTGTCATGATTTCTGGGACAGTCTAAGGACTATAACCAATAGGTAGTTGGATTTTCAAGTTTAAGATTCTGGAAACAGGTCAGGTTGGAGATATAGAACTGTGTGTAGGTGGTAGTTAAAACTATGAGAGCTGATGCAATCTCCAAAGTGTACATGTCCAAAAAAGAAAATAGTCAGCCAAGAACAACCATCATGATATAAAGGGGGGAGCATGGGGAGTTGGGCAAGTTTGTTTGAATTCCAGTTGAAGTCTTTATTTCTCCACCTCTTTAAGCTAATAAAAGATTGTGCTTCAAAAACAGCCTCAGTTTTCTAGTTTTAACCAAATGACCTTACCTTATCTTTCCCTAGCATAGTTTACTGGAAGAGGGATAAAAACTTGGCTCAAGTCAATCTAAAGGTTGAGCTGAGTGAATCAGATATCTATAGAGCATTTGGACCAAATGACATGGACATTATGACCCTTGCCTATCAACCTCTCCTGCCCCCTCCCTGCTTTTATAGCCAGGATACTTTATAATGACTCCAAACCAGAATTGCAGTGAAAATATTGTTTACAGCTATGGTATGTTGAGTATGAAATAATAGAAAGTCTTCTGAATTAGGCAGAAATTTCCCTTTGGTAAACTAATTACAAGGATGCCTGTGAAGGTCAGCAGATAAAACAGTAAACATAAGGGGGTGGGGGATAAAGTGGTATATTAAGAAAAATGATCCTTTGTACAAAGTAAAATCTAGTAGGGAGGGGGCCTAGAAACCAGAGGGGATGTGAACAGGCAGCAGAGATGGGACAGCAGTGGGTTCCTAGGGTCCAACAAATAAGAGCAACTGTCCAGGTTGTGGCTATCATGCACCCCCAACCAAGTGTAATGTCCTTCAACAGCTGTCCCCAAATGCGTCAATTCCAAAGTGCACTCCCTCCTTGGCTTTCATTCTATGTTTCAGCTCACTTACCTGATGAGTTCAGAAATGTTTGTTGATGTACCAAACATGGGGGGGTGGGGGTGATATGAGGGGAAGGCACCTTCATTGCATCAGTCAGGAATCAGAAAAAGGATCATGAGCCTGCTTCCTCCTCCATATTCCAAACTTCTCTCAGGAAGTCTAGATCTACAGTTTCCTTGGGCATATGCAGAATATTGGTGCCCAGTGCTTTGCAACTTGCTCATTCCATTAGTTGGGTACATTTGAAACATTATTCCTTTGTAAATATTCCCAAGCGCTCAATCAACTTTCTAGGTCAATCTATTTTCCTCCAGTCATCAGCAATACATTTTGAGTTTCTTAACTTAAGCATCTCTTGAAAAATAACTGAATGATAAATGACACTTCTTATTTTTCAAAAGATGACAAAGATTCATAATATTTCCTTTGTATCCAAAATTTGATTTTATTTTTTTACCATACTACATAGCTGGAGTTCCAGAAAATTTATTTTTGGCATAAGCAGGCAATTACAGTCTACATTTTTATATTCAGGTATATCATTCATTTAGAGAATTTATAAAACACTCTTACCCAGTTAGCACAAATGTGTTGCATGCATATTATAGACTACATTTCTAGATCTCCTCTTCTGCAATTTTTAACCCTTTCTTATGTACAACAATAAGTGATAAGAGATATAAGTTTTGTTAGGAGGTGCTAGAGGGCCTCAACATAAACCCTACATAGAAGGCAATCTTAAAATGTGTCATCTAAGACAACTTCAAAATTGGAATATTAAGACAAATAGCAGATAGCTCTTCAGGGTGAGAGCTAATGCCTTCAAAAGGTTTTGTTATTCCATTTGTGGGATTGGACAATGACTGATGGAGCTGGTGAGAAAAGAGCTCTTAATAACCCTGGATATTCAGCCCCTTTCTTAATTCTAACTGATGTGCATAGAGCGAAATACCTTATTGTAACATTTAGTGAGTGTGTGTGTGTGTGTGTGTGTGTGTATGCGCGTATGTGTGTGCACGTACGCACACAGACACTTGCACACATGGGCACATGTCCCCCCTAAAGGGCAAGGACTTCTGTACTCAGATGTATGTATACTTTTTTTTGGTTTGTTTATGTAATTGTTGCTTCAAAACGAACTGATAGTCATTTGGCATATGAATATTGAAAGCGATTGTTTCAGTCAATATTGCCAATGTCCTGCAGAGAAGCATGCAAAATGGAAGATCGGTTTGTTTCCAGGGCAGAGTCTATAATCAGCTATGTACCTTTGTGCTTTAGACTAGATTCACACTGTTTTGTGTCTCGACTTTTCATTTAATCAAATTATTAATCTCTTACTGACAAGATGATGTTCTGAAATTTGAGATATTTTTGTCTGCTTGGTAAAATCTTACAGTTTTTAACTAAAACATCTATGAGTAAATGATCAGGGTCAGACAAGATCATATAATCTACAGAATCTGGAAAGTAACAGTTTCAGAAACCCAAGGTTATCTCCTTTGCCGAAGACAATATCTTCTGCATTTTCTACTGAGATGTGAAATTCTATAACAAGAGATTTATTTTAAATCTTCTTTTTTTTGGCAGAGAAAATGCAAATCTTGTTTAAGAGGTATATATTCTTCCACATGCACTTTTGTTTAAATAACCCCAAGGTAGTATTTTAAGAGTAGATATTAATAAGTATTAATCTACTACGTCTGTGGATTATTAAAACAAATGATAAAGGGCGCCTGCGTGGCTCAGTTGGTGAAGCGTCCGATTTCGGCTCAAGTCATGATTTCCCGGTTCGTGGGTTCGAGCCCTGCGTCTGGCTCTGTGCTGACAGCTAGCTCAGAGCCTGGAGCCTGTTTCAGATTCTGAGTCTCCCTCTCTCTCTGACCCTTCCCTGCTCACGCTGTCTCTCTCTCTCTCAGAAATAAATAAAACATTAAAAAACATTTTAAACAGAGATAATAATACCCACTCCATAGGGATGGTGACAGGTTGGGACAGAGCCAAGACTTTAGTGTACCAGGGATATGGGGAAGACCTGCCTTTATTCACTCATTATATAATTATTTATCAAAAGCTCATTATGCAATAGGCATTATGTTAAGCTCTTTGGATACAAAACTAAACACAATAAATGTCTTTCCTGTCCCAAACAGACCATATTGTCAAATATATCGGTTTCCTCAGGCTGCGGTTAAAAAAAAAAAAAAAAAAAAAAAATTACCCCAACATCGGTGACTTAAAGCAGAAATTTATTTTCTCATAGTTCTGGAGGTTGGAAATCAGAAATCAAAGTGTCAGGAGAGCCAGCCTCTCCAGTGGAGGACGCTCCCTTGAGTCTTCCAGTGTCTAGTATCCTAGGTATTCCTTGGCTTATGGCAATATACACCCAGTCTCTGCCTCTCTCTGCACATGAATTCTCTTACTCCATTTGTCCCTGCCGGCCTGTGAGTACTCTCCTTTTATCATAAGGATACCAGTCATTGAATGTAGGATTCATCCTGAAACGAGGATCAGCTCTTCTCCAGATCCTTCACTAATAATATCTACATAGATGCTATTTACAAAAAAAAGATCACATTCTGAGACCCTGAGTGGAGATGAATTTTTGAAGGACACTAGTCACCCCTCTACATGAAAGAAGCAATACACCCGTAGTTTTAATACAGAGTAATGCCGAGAGAGGGGATACGGGCTGCATGAGAGGGATGAGGAGGAGAGTGAAGAGTATTTTAGGCAGTGAGCATTTTGGAAAGACCCAGAGGAAAGAATGTGCAGTGGTTCTCAAGAATTTCAGCGTGGTGGGAACTCATGAGAGCTTCTGGAACGGGAGGAATTAGAATGGTATAAAGTGAAGATTGTTTCTATTTTTTATTTTTATTTATTTCTAGGTGAGAGAGAGAGAGAGAGAGCGTGAGCAGGGAAGGGTCAGAGAGAGAGGGAGACACAAATCCTGAAATAGGCTCCAGGCTCTGAGCTGTCAGCACAGAGCCCTATGCGGGGCTCGAACCCACGAACCGCGAGATCATGACCTGAGCTGAAGTCGGATGCTTAACTGACCAAACCACCCAGGCGCCCCGTGAAGATTGTTTTTAATGGAGAGGCCAGTTCCTGAGGATGTGAGTTTTGTTTTGGTTTGGTTTGGTTTGGTTTGGTTTGGTTTGGTTTTGGTTTTTGGTTTTTTTTGGCTCTTTTTGTTTTTTTCCTGAGATAAACAGGCAGCCATGGTAGGCTCTAAGTGGGATACCATTGTTCCGTTTACATTTGTGTTTCAGGAAGGTGGTTCTGGATGTGTGCAGAGTAGGTGGGGGAGAGAGAAGTAAGACTGGACACAGAGAGACTTAGGAAGGAGTATGTCATGCCTTATGATGGCTCTGAGCTCCGCATCTGACCTCTCCTCAAAGTGCTGCACCCACACCGGGTCAAGGGTTGGCCAAAGGGCTCAAGTTAGTATGCTAACACTGAACTCATAGTTTTATCCTTGAGAGAAATAAGAAAAAATTCCAACAGTTTGGTGTTCACCAAATGAGCAGAGGCACCATACATTCCTAGGGCATCAATCCGTTTTCCTGTTCTTCCTCCAGCCAAATAATTTAGCCTGCCCTCCAACTCTGGGGGCTACCTTAGATCTTCTCCATAAACTCAGGGTCTTTGCTTAAGAAAGTTCAAGGCATTGCTCTTGCTCGCAGTAAAGATGCCCCAGTGAAACACCCTCATTTGGCCATAGGATGACAGTGACGTGTACTCGAGTAGGGAACTAAAGTAATGTGGATGGATTTGAGCAATACTCTGAAAGTAACACTGTTAGGACTTGGTGATGGATTAGAAGCCAGGTTTTTACGGAGCGGAGTCAGTAATAAAGCTCAGGTTTCTAATGCGGCACTCTGGGTGAACAGCAGAACCATTAACTGAGGTAAGACACAGCTGGAGAAAGCTGAATAGGGAATTCACTGCCTTCAGTTTCAGACACATGAGTTTATTTTTTGTTGTTATTTTTTAGAAGTGCCTCCAGGACATCTGATTGAAGACGACCCATAAGCATTTGAATATAGATCTGAAAGTCAGGACAGGAGCCCACTGGGGAGAATATGTTTCTGGGGGCATTAATCCATAGAAGCTGACATGGCTGCTGGTACCACAGCAGACAATTCTACTGAATGGCCAGGTCTTAAATAGTCCTCTTGAGTTTTCAGTCACTTACTGTTCTTTAGTAGTTTTCTTTTTCATGGGTGTTTTTTTTTAAATCTCTCAACACTTATAGTAAAAAAAAAAAAAATCCACAAGTATGTAACATAGACATGGATTGGGAAAATTCAGTTTCTTTCCCCTTCTCTGAACCAACATAATATTTCTCTGAAAATATGTATTATTTTCAATATCTGTTAAGTCTGCATATTCTTTGCTGCATTTCTATTGTCTCTTTATTAAATTTGAGATCCATACAAGTCGGAACACTGTTTTCCTTTTCTTATTTACTTCCAAACCGAGTCTATCAAAGTGTAAAGCATTTAATGGGCATTCACATGTTTATTGATGACAACTTTAATGTGGAAGGGTTTTTGAGTTGAAATAGACACCAGAAGAAACACAATATGACTTAAATTTTCTAAGATTTTAATTATAATTATACAACACAAAAAGGAAGTGAAAAGAGACACCAAACACAAATATGATTAGTGGATCATTTTGCTTTCTTTTGTAAATAATTTTTCATGCATAATTACACTTACACCTGCATGGAATAAATTAATTTTTCCATGTGGATGAGTAAGGAATGATGGATACCATCTGAGAAATGTTCTTCCATTTCAAGCCCAGATTGCTTTCTGCTACCTAGTTCAGGATCAGAAGGGATATGAGATGAAGCAGCGTGAGACGTTTTCTCTGTATAATTTCGCTTTAAATCTCTAATTTTGTGCATTTTGTGTTCGCATCAGAAATATAAAACTACAGGCATCAAGAATGAATTTTCTCTTCATTCAAAGTTTGATTTACTTTTTTCTGATCTTTCTGCCTGGGCTTAGGTCGGTGATTATAACACTTAGCCACATGAATCATTTTCTTCATCTTCAAAGAGCAGTATGAACATTAAATAATTATTCCTCACAATTCTTCTGGAAGGTAGGTATTTTTGTTCCCATCCCATTTTCCAGACCTGAATACTGAGGGACAGAAGCCAAGCAGGTATGCTAAGATCCCAAAAGATTAAACAACAACGACCTTTTGAATCTCAGCCACCTTTTCTCTTTCCATTTTGGTTCTCCCTCTGGACTTTAAGATATAAGAAAGAGATGGGGGGGCGTGATTGTAAACTCTCTGATGTTTTCAAAGGAAAGAAAGGATTTCACACCTTTTTAACTGCCATTCAGCTGCAGGTAAAGAATTTAACAGCTTTCGGAGTGCTAATTAGAGCCCATTATAACTTGATTGACCTGCACTGGCTTCAGCGCTCCTCCTGTCCTTGCAAGATGGAGATTTCGCTTCTCTGCGAGGTTCTGATTCAGTTTCTGACTCTGGGAGCAGTGATCATTCCGAAGCAGCAGTCAGAACTGGGCTGCGTAAATCAATATTTAAAATGGAATTTTCCCTTTGCGTGCTTTGGGAATAATAAGCAACAGATCCTGTTCAATACTTCCAGTGGCCCCAATGTTTTCCCACTTACGTGGGAATATAGGAAGGGGAGGTTCATTATCTGTCTTAACTTGTTAATTAACAAAGTCAAAGAATATCCAAGAAACAAAATATCTGTATTTGGCCTTTGTGCCTTTTGCTATTTACTATTTGCGTAAGAAATCAAGTATGTATATTTACAAGGTAAATGCTTTGTACTCAAGTGACAAAATTAACTTTTCTGGATAAGTACATATTTGGGTGAAAAGTGGGTGGTTTTTTTTTTTTTTGCTTGATTCAATGGTTTTCTTGATGAATAAGAGAAACTTCCTCTGTGATAATTTAATTTTGTCTATATACTTATCTCCTTACCCTTGGTCCGCTCTCAAATTTCTTTTCTTTTTTTAATGTTTTATTTATCTAGGAGAGAGAGAGAGAGACAGCATGAGAAGGGGAGGGTCAGAGAGAGAGGGAGTCACAGACTGAAACAGGCTCCAGGCTCTTGAGCTGGCAGTCAGCACAGAGCCCGACACGGGGTTCGAACCCACAAACCGCGAGATCATGACCTAAGGGAAAGTCGGACGCTTAACCGACTAAGCCACCCAGGTGCCCCTCCTCCGCTTTCATTTCTGGTTGTTGTTGTGAAAACATCTTCTTGTTTTAAGTTGAGTTATAATCAACATATAACATTATATTAGTTTCAGGTGTGCAACATAATAATTTGATATTTGCATATGGGGCAAAATGATCACCACAGTGAGTCTTAACATCTGTCACATCCTCCACTTCTAACTTACTATTTCCAAATCTTTAGCTAAATATTTGAATAGATATTAAAAATTAACACGACAGGGGGGTGCCTGGGTGGCTCAGTGGACTGAGCGTCCATCTTTGGCTCAGGTCATGATCTCGCAGTTCCTGGGTTCAAGCCCCGGGTGGGGCTCTGTGCTGACAGCTCAGAGCCTGGAGCCTGCTTCAGCTTCTGTGTCTCCCTCTCTCTCTGCCCCTCCCCCACTCACACTCTGTCTCTGTCTCTCAAAAAATAAATAAAAATGTTAAAAAAAAATTAACACGAGAAAACCCTCAGGTCTTTTTTAACTACTTTCTTTCTCTTTCACAAGCTTCTCCCCAAACCTATAGGCTCTACTCTTCGTCTTGCTTTTATAAATGCTTTCCTTAAGGACATTTTTCTTGAAACATTTGCTGAGCAGCTGCCAGGCACCATTCCTATCAAACAATGAGCTCAGGAGGACAGAGATCCTGATTTTCACTCACCTCTGTCTCCCTCCTCCTTGGGGTGGTACTAGGGGCTCAATAAATATTGGTGAATAACTAAATAAGCAAGTTGTGCTCCCTACTGTCCCCTTAAGAGCTCCATCCCAGTCAATCTGCTTGCCGGCTCTACACATGGTATTAATTTTATGGTATTAATTAATTGTCATTCAACTTCATCAATCAGTATAGGCTTTCATGAACACAGCATTGAGGACAAAGGAAGCAAGAGACTCAGACAGGTGCAAATACATGCCGTCTTGAGATATTTGACATCATTTTTCAGCTACGGTAACTTCAATATAGTGTATTCCTTTTCCCATATATTTCAGATTGATGGCATGCCTCTTTGCCACTATCCATCCAGTGAAACCAATTAATGTATAATTTACCTATATTCATCTTTGTCCTGAGGTGAATCTGGGGGCTATAAAGATAATAATATCAAGTGATTTTTTTTAACAACTAAGAAAAATAAGGCAAAAAGAGGTGTAGACAATTGAGGGAACACCAGCAGTAAAGTTACCATGTGGAATGTGTGCTGTAATGATACCCTTCACACTTTCAAGAGATGAGCCTCCTGACAGCCAATCTATAGAGTGACACTCACATCCTCAGTTTGTGACCTTTATTTCACACCGTGTCATTGTGTTTCTCATTTCGTTCTAGTACCTTATTTCCAATTTCTTGTATTCTTTTCTTGGGGACTGAGTTTTGAGGAGCTCATCAGAGTCCTGTAGTTAAGAGTCCTAGGCCATGGTGCTCTTAAATGCGAGGTACAAGGAATAGAATTAGATAATTCCTCCCTCAAGTAACTCTATGCCTTCTCCTCTCTCCA
The DNA here is from genome assembly GCA_017311185.1 of Proteles cristata cristata. Classification (NCBI taxonomy): domain Eukaryota; kingdom Metazoa; phylum Chordata; class Mammalia; order Carnivora; family Hyaenidae; genus Proteles; species Proteles cristata. The sequence continues at coordinate 112,183 of JAESUZ010000772.1, read as the reverse complement.
AATACACACAGACACACTCTCTCAATATATATATATATATATATATATATATAAAATTTTTTAAATTATCAAATTAATTTTAAAACTCATGACATCTTTTTTTAAGAGCCCAATTTACATCATTTGAAGGCAAATCTGAATTTTTAGGAGACAACCGAAACTCATTTCGAGCCTGGGATAATAATTATCTGATCAAAACAAAACACAGGTATAAAGCAATGAAAACATTTTCTTTCAAAAGTCAGCTAGGAAACTAGTTCCAAAAGGAGAGTACCCACAAGTTACTGGACATGGAAACTCACGATAGTAAGTATGTAGCTTTCTAGCTTGACAGTTTGGAAGAAAAACTTAAGAGGGCCCCTGGGCGGCTCGGTTGGTTAGTTAAGAGTCTAACTCTTGATTTGTGCTCAGATCATGATCTCACTCACGGTTGTGGGATTGAGCCCCCCATGGTGCTCCACACTGAGAGTGGAGCTTGCTTGGAATTCTCTCTCCCTCTCTGTCTGTCCCCTGCTTGCTGTCTCTCATTCTCTCTCTCTCTTTCAAAATAAATAAATAAACTTTAAAAAAAAACCTGTTTTCGGGGGTGTGTATAGACTTGTAATAATACACAATCACTACCCTATAATCATCCCAGCATCCAGCTTGCTTTAGTTACACATTAACATTGCTACATTTGTTTGTTTCTTTGAAGGATGTTTAGCTTATTTGCTGTACATCTTGTCAATTCGCATCAAAGTTTTGAAACTTCGGTATATGTAGTTCATATGGTGTTTTTGAGGATTAAATTAGATAATGAAAGTCAAAGTCTCTTTTTTAAAGCAGTATGCAAAGGTTAGTTATTAATAGAATTATTACTTTGTATCTTTTCCATGAATCCTAGTACAAAACGAACCATCACTGCATATTCAAATTGGTGGCTGACCCAGTGGCAGTGTGATTAAGATTACTTTCAAGGTTTTGGTATTTAGTGGCGATTCTTCTATTGACAATTTGCTCATGTATCACTTCAAAGGGCAAGAAAGGTTTTCCTTGGCACTAAAAATCAACTCATGACTTTGAATCTTCCACTATTCTTTCTAAATGATCATTTTGCCCCCTATTATATTTGAACAAATATGTAACTTCCCCCAAAGGATAGAAAGTCGATTTAAGGAAAACTCACACACCAGAGTATAAACTTGAGCAAGCATATGAGACTTTTATTTGCTTTGTTACATAAAGCAAAAATATATGCTTTGATGTTAAGAAAGTTGCCCTAATGACTGGCAATTATGGTTAACTATCATTTGATAGTAAATCTTCCACATGGTATTCTCACATCCTCGGGACCAAATTCTTCCTTTGTGACGCCCATATTTTCTTGAGAGCCAGGCTCCAGCCAGCCAGAGTTAGAAGGGTTTAAGACAAGAGAAGGTTTTCTGTTTCCCTCTTTTCAATTACTAAAGAACACAAAAGGGAAACAAATGTGTATTATTTTCTTGTCCCCAAATTTAAAATTATAGATTTTTAACTTTTATTTATTTTTGAGAGACAGAGAGAGCAGGAGCAGGGAAGGGGGGAGCAGACACAGGAGAGAGGGAGACATAGAATCCCAACCAGGCTCCAGGCTCTGAGCTGTCAGCACAGAGCCCGACGCAGGGCTCGAACTTACAAACCATGAGATCATGACCTGAGCCAAAGTCAGATGCTTAACTGGCTGAGCCACCCAGGCATCCCTAAAATTATAGATTTCAAAAATCAACATCAAATCAAAAGCAAGAAAATGATAACAGAATTGCATCCTGGCACTCCAAAGAATTATTTTCCCTCAACTTTCCTAATATTGTGATATTTCTTTATAATCAGAAGTTATAATGAAAAGATATAATTATTAACCCTTTTCCTTTCTTAACCAGGCTCTTGCCCTTGATCACTGCCTTCCAAAGTTTGTCCACCTAGTGTTTTCCTACCACTTCTCTTCTCTCTTTTCTTTCCTGCAGGTTCAGCGGGGAAATCTTTATTCCACTTGCCTAAGTTGCACTTAAATATCCTGTCATGTTCTCTTCCTCCCAAAAGCACTGCCAAGCAGATCTCACACAGAATATCAAGAAAGGAAAAAGTGTACGTTACTTTTTTTCCACTTGTTTTACTTAATTTTGAAGTTCTTTTGGACTCTAAGGTCAGAGGGATCAAACTAAGGCTCTAAATATGCTCAATTCTATTAACCTGTACTGAGAGTTAATTCATCTTCTGAAAGTACTTGACTTGATTCCAGGGAGTAATTTATATTAAGGTAGTATCTGACTGAATTTAAAAAAGGAATGAGAAAGAGAGAGAGAGAGAGAGAGAGAGAGAATGAGCTGTAGAAAGTGGATGAAAGACACTTGTGTGGATCCATTTTATTTAATTGGTTCCTTCATTTAACATTTAAAACAAAAGTGTTATGTAGTATGAATTCATTACCTCACTAGGGTTTCCATGTTATATAGGCCCTGGTCATTTTTATTCCACTTCTTTTTTCACTTAAAAAAAGGGTTTGTTTGTGTTTTTTTGCCTTTTTGACTTTTGTATTACATTCTATTCCATCCAAGCTTCAGACTTCTCAAAATCTTACCATCTCTTCACTCTGCCCCACTTCTATCATTTTTGGCATAACATTCCATGATTTGTTTCCAAAGTTTTATTTTCCCTCGCTTATCCCATCTCGTGGCTTTCTCACTACTAATACCCAAAGTTCAAGTAATTCACAATTGATATTAGCGTATTTTAAGTCACATCTAACACGACAACTGAATTACCTCTTTTTGTGCAATCATTTTAATAGCATTTTATAATGGTTACCTACGCAGCTAATTATTTCAGGCATCTCAAAGACTGTATTCAAATTGTAAGGTGACTCAAATATGTGATATTCCTGGCCAAAAGTCTATGCTGGTAAACCCATGTAAACCTATGATCAGTCGAGGATCAACCTGAGGAGCAGAACTAGTGGGAATTGGCTTAGATGGTTAGATAGATGTAAGACAAGGAATAGTCTTCCGAAAATGTGAAACAAAGCAAGCCTACAGTCTGTAAGACAAGAATTAAGGACAGTAAGATCATGAGCAGGGTAGAACCCCCAAATGATGAAGCTTGGACACGCAGAGACAAAGTGAAGACAGGAAGATCATCAATAGGATGGAATCCTAGAAGCATGAGTGGAAGTTTGGAGTCCAATCTCAGGGAAGCTTAACCTTATTTTAAAGGGTGTCATTTATTTAAACGCTGTGGACTTTAGTGAGGGAGCTGTGAGAATGGGGCAAATAAAGGAAAATAAAATAGAAAACTAATATTGAAATATTACATCAAAAATTTTAGTGAAAGGTCAGAAAGAAAAGATCATAAAGTTAAGTCAGCCCCTTATAATTAATTTATGGACAGTTGATTAGGGGCTCTTAATTATACCTACAAAATCCCATCATAAGTAGCACCTAGGTTAGTATATAATTGAATACCTGCACCCGTATCCCACAAAATGGCTGTTGCTTCCTTTCCGTCCTCTTGCAGTTCTGGAAAAATGTCTGTTCTAACTGGGAATACACCAGAAAGGAAATTCTGGAGACTATAGTCCAGCCCAGCCAAGTGGATGCATCACAAAGTCATCATAGTCTTTAGGAATAAGGCTAGACCAGATGCTGCTTTGTAGCTCTGTGTTTCTGGTTTAAGCCCAATAAACAAATACTCATAAAAAGTGATGGAAAAAATGATCATTTGTCAATTATTACTGGCTTTTATTGAGTGAGTACTTCCTGTGCTAGGCATTGATTTAAATACTTTAGGTGTATTAACCCAAATTTCATAACAACCTTATGAAGTAAGATACTGTAATGATCCCCATTTAAAGACGAGGATACTGATGCACAGATAGGTTAAGTAACTTGCTCGAAGTCACACAGCTTGTAAGTAACAGAGTCATTTGTGAATATAGAGAATATGGTTCCAGAGTCCATAAGCTTTACCAGTATGCTATGCTGCTATCAAAAATGTCAGACAAAATTTTGATGTCCTATTCAGCTGTAATCGTTGTGACTCTAAGACTTACTCAGCATATTTCCTATGTAATAAGACGCCCAGTTAGGGTAAGACCTCATCTTTGCTTTTCTACTAAACTCCTCTAGTTCCCCACCCCACCCCCCAAACTATGGACTGTTACATTTTGCCACCTATCTGGGCACAGTGAGCGCAGTTAGTTAGGAAACTGCTCCTCAAAGACCAGAACGAGTCTGTCTTGTGTTTGGTCTCCGAGGATGAGGAAGGGCACAGTTCACACTGCCTTGAACCAGACTTGGTTCCCTGCTGGGTGAAGAGCACTTTCTTTTACATGCAGCCTGTCCCAACAGAACCACATGCAAACGCGCAATGAAGGATGAAGGAGGCATCAATAAACGGAAGGATTTTAGTGAAACCACTTACTGTAAGTGCGACAGAATTGGATGGGGTGGGTGACAGTGTAAAGTACTCTGAAAAATCGCTGGCTCCCACTGTTTTATCTCACTCACACTGGAGTTATTCCTGAAAATGAAAATACTTGGTAAGGCCAAGGATTTCCTTCCACAAGGCTTGCAGCTATTAAGGAATTGAAAAATGGGGGTGTCATTAGGCAGAGACTTAGATGGGGTGGGGGGGGAGGGGATCAGTCCAATCACTGTATATCATGTTACCAGGGTATACAAAGACTACTCGAGTCCTTAGCACATCAATTAACAACCAACCTGTCTTTTTTGTATTTTTTTTCATGGAAGCTATATTCACAGTCAATGTCTGAGTTCTTAGACAGTAAAAAGCTTGCCATAAAATAGGAGATGTTAGGGGCTTCTTATGGAATAATGGAAAAATGGAAATTAGTGTCAAAATGATGTCGTGGCTTCAAAACATTGTTGGTACAAGTGCCTGACAGGCATCCTTGACACACTCTATAATGACACAGTAAGAAAGCAAAAATAATGTGACAATGACTTTCTATAGGACTTATGAAGAATGGTTGGGTACTGCACTCCACATGCTGATCTCGAGGAGAAGATACATTTCCTCCATAAGACATCAATATTTATGAGATTTATTGATTATCTTGTCATGTTTAAAATATGTGCTTAACAGTATATTTAGGGGTCAATTGGAGTCACAGGGACACAGCATCATCTGCAAACACGACAAGAGTGACCGTGCCATTCTTTGTCAGTTCTTACTAGCTCTCTCGAAGAAAATAAATCATTACACATTTAAAGTAATTCTCACAGAGAAAACACCAGGGCAAAAAGTTTTTATGGGCAAGATTAAAATATAAAAAAAATACATTAATCTCCTATAAACTCTCCCAGTAAACTTCTTCCTTAGGAGTGTTATTATTGTATGCATTGGGAATGTCCTGCCTTTTCTGCAGATTGTTTCACCACATAAACCATCAAATCATATAATCGGAGAGCTGGATGAAACTTTAGCTGTCCTGTAGCCCCACTTCTTCGAGATGAAGGGCTTACTCAGTATCATAGCGCTAGTTAGGGTAGAACTGCTGCTGATACTTGTAACTAGGGTGGAGTCATTTCTCTTATGCCAAGTTAAATCCAGTTAGAACTGCACGTGGCAGCAAGTATTGTCTCAATTACCAAGAAATAAGCCTTTCTACACTGGCATGCAAGTCACCAATGACCTTGAGGGTCCACACCCTTTCCAGCTCTCCATAGTTAGCATGTGGCTTTGGACCTTAGAGTAGACAGAATGCTGCCCCTCTGGTATCATGTCGGTATTCCTAGCAGAAAGAAGGAAGAAGGGGAATGGGCTGAACAGACAGATGTCAACTCTGTCAGATCTCAGTCATATGGCCTCCTCTGGTTTTAACTGAAAATTTTTACCTTCTACAGCTTCCTAATAAAGATTACAGGGCAGAAGGGGATTGAAAATAGAGATCAGGGCCCACAACTAATAATGTCTTCCCTACTAACTGCTATAGACTGAACAGTGTCCTCCAAAATTCGTATGTTGAAGCCTTAATCCCTCCCCCATATGACTGTATTGGAGATAGTGGATTTAGGAGAGGACTAAGGTTAAATAAGATCATACAGTGAAGCCCTAACCCAATAGAAACTGATGTCTTTGTAAGAGGAGGAAGGGGCATCAAATGTTCTCTCTCCGCCATGTAAGGACACAGTGCAAAGAAACCTGCTTGCAAGCTAGGAGGAGGGCTCTCCCCAGAAATCAAAGCCTGTCAGAACCTCGATCTTGGACTTTCCAGACTCCAGAGCAAGGGGAAGATACATTTCTGTTGTTGAAGCCACCCAGTCTATAGTATTTTGTAACAGCAGCCCAAGTGAACTAACACAGCATCATACGCCGATATGGACGTTCACTGATTTAGCAAGAGTTTAGGACACCTCACCTACCATGTTGTAATCACCAAGACACATGTAGGATTGAGATGAACATGAGACAGGCCTATCTAATACGCAGGTAGCAGGGCAAACAATCAGCCAATAAGCAACTGTGTGGTCATTGTTTCATAGGTAATTACAGAGTGTTATTGGAATACAAAAGGGAGTAAACAAAATCTTCACCCAACAGCTTAGCAGCAGAGCTTCAAAGAGGGTTTCTGGGAGTGTTTAACCTCTGAACAACAGGCTAGTTACTTAACCTCTCTAAACTTCAGCTATGACAATGAAGATAAAAATAAAATCCATCGCATATATTTGTTGGCTCAATTTAATGTTATAAACCATGTAAACAAGATAATGAGATATATCACAGTACCTGACATTTGCAAAGGATTTTTAAAAAGAATATAATCATATCAACTAAGTCAGGGGTCATCAGACTTTTTCTGTAATGGGTCTGATAACAATGACAGGCTTTGCAGGCCATATTGTCTCTGCCACAGCTGTCCAGCTCCTCTACTGTAGTGTGAAGTTAGCAGAGACAATACATGAACAAATTAGCATGCTATCTTCCAACACAAGCTTATTTATAAAAACAGGCAATGAACCAGATTTGACAAACATTATCACAGATAAATAATTGCAAGTAATTTTAGAAATTATTTTGAGAGATTACTTTATATTTTGCCTTAGAAATATACCTTTTATCATCAACGAAATGAAAGGCAATCCACTGAATGGAAGGGAATATTTGCAAGTCATATCAGAGAAGGGGTTAATACCCAAACATATAGAGACCTCATTGCAAACACAACTCAATAGGAAACAAAACAAAACAAAACAAAAATCTGATTAAAAAATGAGCAGAGGAACTGGGTAGACATTTTCCCCCCAAAGAAGACAGATGGCCAACAAAAAGACACGTGAAATGATGCTCAACATCATTAATCATCAGGGAAGTGCAAATAAATCAAAACCGTAGTAAGATATCACCTCACCCCTGTTAGAATGGCTAGTATCAAAAAGATAAGAAACACCAAGTGTTGGTGAGGATGTGGAGAAAAGGAAATCCTGGCTCACTGTTGGTGGGAATGTAAATTGATGCAGCCGCTGTGGAAAACAATATGGAGATCGCTTTAAAAATTAAAACTAGAACTGTCTTGGGGCGCCCGGTGGCTTAGTCGGTTAAGCGTCCGACTTTCGCTTAGGTCATGATCTCGCGGTTCGTGGGTTCGAGCCCCGCGTCAGGCTCTGTGCTGACTGCCGGCTCAGAGCCTGGAGCCTGTTCAGTCTGTGACTCCCTCTCTCTCTGACCTCCCCTGCTCAAGCTGTCTCTCTCTCTCTCTCTCATAGAAATAAATAAAACATTAAAAAAAAAAAAACTAGAACTGTCTTATGATCCAGCAATTCTATGTCTGGGCATTTATCTGAGGAAAACAAAACCACTACTTCATAAAGACATATGCACTGCCATGTTTATTGCAACATTTATTCCAATTTATTTATTCCATAATAACCAAGTATGGAAACACATTAAACGGAAATCGTGGAGGAATGGATAAAGAAGATGGAATGGTATTCAACTACTAAAAGTAAGACGGAAATGTTGCCGTTTGTGACAACATGGACGAATCCTGAGGGCATTATGCTAAGTGAACTAAGTCAGACAGAAAAAAGATTAAAAGCAAACATACAAGCTTATAGATGTAGCAAACAGATTGGTGGTTGCCTGAGGCAGGGTGGTGAGCAAAATGGGTGGAGGGGGGTCAAAAGGTACAAAATAAAGAAAAGAAAGGAAAATGGAATGAAACAAAAAGAAGAAAGGAGAAGAAAAGAAAATGTACTCTTGCTTTAAAATGAGGACAAGTGTCCGGTCATACGAGTCGTTCTCATGTGGGCCACACCTGTAAGCGCTCAAACATTTTCTCTTCTAGATTTATGCCCCCGGACAAGCAAGGGTTTAGCAGCAAACCACTATGTCAAAGGAGTCTGGCTTCTTTTCAGTTCCATTTGTGTGCTTTTACGCAGAAAGTAAGACCTATTCCTTACCTCAAAAGCTCAAGAACTAGAAGGGTGAGATAGGACGGGGGGCCTTCCGTGTAATTTTCATTCAGGTTTGTTTTAACCAAGTACCAGCCACTACCTCAGGCAGTCCTGAAACTCAACGTAGGCTGCAAGCCCAGCCTTCAAGGGGCTTCCAGTCCTTTATGGGTTCAGAAGGCTTTAGTGATTGTTCTCTGGTGATACAGCAAATGTTTGGTCTGGTTTCTTGAGAAATCAGTGAAGCTTGCGTCACTGGTGGGTAAAAGCAGTGACGAGTTCACTAGCCTCTTTGATGACAAAAGTTGAAGGAAGCTTTTAGTGGCGGGCTAGAATTTCATCATAATTCAAATGTTGCCTGTTCAATTTTCAATCATATAACTCCGTAGTCCTTTCCCTTCAATTAGCAAAACAAATCACTGGAGAGTCGGGGCTGATAACTGAAAATTTCCAACTTGTATAATCCATCTCTTTTTCCAGAGGGAACCTTGACATACTCCTTGCAAGTTTTAAGCTTCTCTCCCAAACGCTTTGCCAAAGTTGGGGGGGTTTTTTTTGTTTTTTTTTTGAAAGACTAAAGAATTGTGGACAAAGTAAAAGTGTGAGGAGAGACCTTGAGGTAGAATATTATTATCTTGGGAGATGAGTAGCCTAGAGATTCATCTTGCTTTCTTTTATATAGAAATAAAACACCAGCGCTAAGCTCCTGTTCACAAGCAGCCCAGATGTTCCAGCTTTTTTTCCTTTTGATGTATATTTGTGTATGAAAGCTTCATTTTCTTTGTTCCAGTGAGTGAGGGAGTTTGGTGCTTTCGGTAGAAAGCATCTACTTTTATTTCCTTTATTGGAATGGATATTTCTCCCACAGAGAATTGTCCGTATTTGTCTGTGGGTCCTCCTTTCTCTATTCACATACCTCCTGGTTGTATCTTTTTTCTTCCCTTTACCAGAAGTCCGCTTGGCATGCTTCCCATTGTGTTTATCCACTCCAGCTAATTGACAGCCACGTAAGTGCAAGTAATGTGAGGTATTATTGTGAGAGATTTCTGTTTGTCTCTTTAATTAAGCAGTTGTTCACAGGTGCATACAGTTACAACAAAATTAATTGATAGCTTTATATCACACTTCTTGAGCTCACTGCTATTTGATGTTTGCAAACACAACTATTAGATTCGCCTTATCTTGTATATAGGGAGCTCTTTCTACCTTTCTTCTAACAGAGGTTGGGACAGGTAGCCCTAAATACTAGAAAATATCAAGGCAGAAAAAGATAATTTTCCTAAGAAGGAAACAAAGTGGAATATTTATTTATGGAACATTTTAGCACCACTGAGAAGTACAATAGAAGCTTTTTATGTTTCTGTATGCACAGCAAGTTTCCTGAATGTCAAAAATCATTGCTACCCAAACCAAATAGCTTCCTGTGAAAGCTATGTGTTTATCTTTTCGATGATATGGAGGGGTCACACACACTTACAGCAGGCAACTGGCATTTCCTGGGATTACATTTTATTAGTAGTCATTTTTCACTCTTTTCCGTATTTTATCTGAGTCGCAACAAGGCACCTTCCTTTCTCAGTTCATAGTGAGGCTTCCTTCCAAGGAGAAATATAAACAGATGTACCGCTATTAATGTGTCCCACTTGCTTCAAGGAGCAGGAGGTTGGTGTTGAAAGGGATCTCTCTCTCACTGGCCCTTTGATAGCCAGCCTGGGAGAAAGATTGAAGTGTGGCCTCCCAAGTTAAACTTCCTGAATTGGAGCCCTGCATTATCATTTATTACCCGTGTGTTATGAGCAAGTTTCTTAACTTCTCTGTTCCTCCACTTACTTATGGATGAAAAAGTCCATCCATGTACCTCATAAAAATGTTGTGACAATTAAGTGGGTAAATGCAGTTAACTCTTGGAACTAGTCTTAGTCTTAACCTAGACTAGTCTTAGCTGAGCAAATGCTGAATAAACTACAGCTACTATTAGTGTATTAATGATTGAAGTAGTTTAGTTAAACTTGTGCAGTCTCACTGTAATTTCTTACTGTTTTCTCACTGTAACTTCTGGATATGGATATTGATTTAATTGTATAAATGTTGTAGGTATATTAATACTTTAATTGTGACTATTGTAAAGACTTTCTAACATGTATACTCACACATGTGGGTATATGTGAGCTCCCTGTTCCTGGCGCAGTCTGCAGAATGTGTGGTTGGGGCTGACTGAGTAAAAGGCACAGTATGGATGCACACGAAACTGATATCAGAAACACTTTGCTTTTGCAAATTTTGCATTGAGCACAAGTTAACCTTTCCTTCTTGATGTTAACTGAAGACTTGTGAATTCATGGGAAAGAATGAGAGGCTTAAGGAAGTTGATGAAAGAAACACATGTGCTGTTACCTTTGCAAGCTCAGATCAAGGAGAAGTAGAAGGTGATGCTGATCAGGTCTCAAGATAGTGGCCTATGGGAACGAGGACCTGGTACCACTTGGATTGGTGCCATTTGGAACCAGATAGCAATTGGTTCTATCCAGATCTTCTATCCTATCATCTAATTTCTGTCCAAATATGGGATCCCCCCCATTTCTCCCACACACAAGCATTAATCTTTTTTCCAACTCTCCCTGCATTCTGATATGCCTTTCTTTACCTGTACTTATCATCTACACCAACTCCTTTATCCTAAACATCTTTCCTTAAAAGACTTTTTCATCTCCTTGTACATGAAACGTGTTCATGTTATGGACCACTCTCTGTGTTCACAATTCTCTCATTTTCCTTGTACGGTCTTCCCGGGTACTGGGTGATGAGTGATGGCCTTCAGAAGCTGAGACTATTAACTCATCCTCTGTCTTTCTACTCTGCCTGCATTACTACCTTGAGGAATTTAAACTTCCTGCTTAACAAAGCTAAGGCCATAGTCTAATCATTTATTGATGCTCTAAACCCCTTCAGCTCCACTGTTTGTCAGTAACTCAATCATATGTTTGCATTTGGAAATTTGACCACAGAGTAAATAACTTCATTTCTGAAATATTGAACTCTTACTTCTTTCTTCTTCTTCTTCTTCTTCTTCTTCTTCTTCTTCTTCTTCTTCTTCTTCTTCTTCTTCTTCTTCTTCTTCTTCTTTTTTAATTTATTTCTAGGAGAGAGAGAGAGAGAGAGAGACAGCATGAGCAGGGGAGGGTCAGAGAGAGAGGGAGTCACAGACTGAAACAGGCTCCAGGCTCTGAGCTGGCAGTCAGCACAGAGCCCGGCGGGGCTTGAACCCACGAACCCTGAGATCATGACCTAAGCGAAAGTCGGACGCTCAACCGACTAAGCCACCCAGGCTCTTCCTCTTCTTCTTCTTCTTCTTCTTCTTCTCCTCCTCCTCCTCCTCCTCCTCCTCCTCCTCCTCCTCCTTCTTCGTTTCCTTTAGAGAGAGCCAGACTGTGCCTTAGTTGGAAAGAGGGCAGAGAAAGAAAAAGAGAGAGAATCATGTGGCTTGATTGCACGACCCTGGATCATGACGTGGGCTGAAATCAAAAGCAGATATTGAACCAACTGAGTAACTCAGACACCCATCTCTTGTTTATTTCTTATACAGTTATGAAAATCTTTTACTTAAAATTTACACTTAAATATCAGATTGCTACAACACATGAAACAGAGTGGGATAATAAAAAAAATGAGGCCTTCAATCCAACCAGATGGAAATGCATGTGTCACAGGAGATAGTGGGATTTAGGTTGGTCTCTTACAAACAGATAACTTCATCCCAAACCTCATCTGTACCCGAATGTTCATTGGAAGGTAAGGGGTGATGAGCACCATGTATCTAGTTGCCTGAGCCCCTCTGCTCATTTCTCATAGTTTAGGTAGAGACTGGCTGTGCACAGCACATTGAGCCATGGTCTGAGAAGCTCTGATGGGACACTATTCGTCCATCCACATAATTAGCATGCAGTCAGCCCAAGGAAGATTCCTGTGAATGTCGAGCTAATGCAGAAGGGTTCTTCTCCAGTAAACTCCTGGTGGAGAGGGGCCAGTGTGGCGGGAGAAGAGAGGCCTGGCAGCTCTTCAAGGCAGCCCACAGTGGGTATCTTTGCTGACTCTGGAACTCCATGATGAACCACAGACCTTGAACATTCAGTCTCAGTACAAAGTAGCAAAGAACTTGTCTTATTCTTCACTTTGTCCAAAAGCTACTAGCACTCTCCTGTGGAAATCCAGGAGATGTGCTACCTGCAACCATCACAGCTCTGACCTCTTCACTTCCTCTTTTATAATGAGGCAGAGTCTGTGTTTTTATTCTCTTTTCTTAAATTGGGGGAGGGCAGAGGAGGGTGTCCTGGATTGATTCTATCTTTAAACCCCAACCTTCCAATAAAATTGAACTTGAGACAGGAAAAACAAAACAGAGAAAGAGGAGGAAAGAGAATCAAAAAAATATAAATGAGAAGAAAAGGAAAGAAGGCCAGGAGCAAGGTTAGTATATACATGAATATATACCCCAATTCTAGTTGTTAGAGATGAACTGATTCCCAAAACGAAGAAAATTTGATCATAGTTCCTGTAAGGGAAACACAGTGCTATGTGACCTCCTTTAGATGTGATAAAAGTGAAAGTGTTTTCAATATCCCTAGCGTTAGCCCTGCTAATAATTGTTGTTTCTTATTATATTTCTTATTATGTGCCCTAATGATGTCCGTGCCACTGTCTTGAGAACATGTAGTAAAAGCAATCATTACTAACTCAAAACAATGTGTTATAAATATGCAGCTGCCTGACCCCCAGAATAAAATTTAGAATGTCTGCAATAATCTGTAAGTCATAGATCTTTTGTGAATATTATTTCTTGAAATGAAATCCTTGAGAAGATTTGGACACTTAAGAGTTCAAAGCTAACATTGATTGTGACAAAAAAAAAAAAGGAAAAGAAAACTATGAGAATTCTATGTTGCAGTTTTAAAGTGAGGTTACATGCTTGACCCTTGACTAACAGAGAATAGACTTGAAATATATTTTTCAAAACTAGTCCTGCCACCTTTCTTTGGAGGTAGGCCAAAGGAGTGACTGCGAGAAGGGGTGCGATTTCCTTGAAAAATGTTTCTGCCTCTGCTTCAACCAAATAGACAGATTGCCCTGATGATTTCCAAAATGGTAGCTGATAATTCTCCCCCTCTGTCTCCCAATATGGCCATAAAATATCTCTCACAAAGTGTCTATAAAATATATCTCATTTTAAACAATGTATCTCCTGGTGAACCTTCAGAATAGATTAATTGGCAAAATGTATCCATAGATAACCAAATGATTTGACCTGTTACACGGAAGTGTTGGCTATAAGCCAGTTACTGCTAGAGGACATATGCCAAAACTGAAGATTTGAGTTTTGAATAGTTGATCCTATGCCACCATTTCTGACAATTATTAAAAGGCAGAATCGATTACGTGTTGAGGTCATTTCTAGTACATGACAATCAAACCATTTCATCAATGTAGAAAAGAATACGTTCCCCTCTTATTCTCAGTATCAGAGTGGTAGTAGATAACTTACCCAAAAATAAAACAAAGTTAGTAAAGCATGAGGACTAGAATCTAAAACACATTGTTGTTTTTCTCATTTGAAATTATTTCTTTTTATGTCTCAAGAAACCATGCCAATGTACTTTGTCATTTGAGGGCTATTAAGATGAAAATCTTGTGTGAGCAACAGATAGTTTCTTTGTCATGGGCTTCTACAGCTAACTCGCTCACTGAGTTAAAGACCAAAGAATGGTTCATAAAAGCTACAAATATCATTAGGTCATTTTGGCTCTTTACATTCCAAGTTACACATTCATTCACCACCATTGAATGCTGATTCACCACATTAGCACCACTAATCCTTTACAATGCATCTGGCACATAGTAGGTGCTCAGTCTTGCTTACTTGATGAAAAGATGGGCTCTGTGATAAATTGCAGATTACTGAGTCTGAAGTTCTTATATGTTCTTATATGGATAATATTCTATGTTTTAAGATAATATTCTTGAAAATTTTACATTTGTAATTTATCAAAAAGAATACTAGAACAAAATTGAGAAAGAATTTAATGTAAGCTTTATATATATATATATATGGCTACACACACACATACACATATTTCAGAAGAATAGTAAATGATAGTCCTTTAAAGTATAGGACAGGTAGTATATTAGGCCCTTCTACATGAGATCTTGGCCACAGGATTAAAAAAAAGAAGAGAAATGAAAAGAAAGAAAAGAAAAGAAAGGAAAAGAAAAGAAAAGAAAAGGAAAGGAAAGGAAAGGAAAGAAAAGAAGAGAAAAGAAAAGAGAAGAGAAGAGAAAAGAGAAAAGGAAAAGAAAAGAAAAGAAAAGAAAAGAAAAAATAGATAAACTGTCAAGGATGAAAGGGCCTATCAGTGAATATGTACCTTTAATAAAGATTCCTTCTAAAGGCAGGAAGATTTAGCCAGGAAATTTTTTACTTGAATTTTTAAATTAGATGTTTCTATATGAAGAATGGGCTCCATCACAAACAACCTGAAACTAAAAGTTAAAAGAATTACATTTGTATTAACAGGCCAGGAAAAATAAAGATTTCATTTCTGAGAATTCAATACATATTTAACTTCCTCAACAACACTCCCTGGAGTTGTTACAAACCAAGCAAATCAACAATTTGTATCATTCCTTATCTGTATCAACAAATCTAACTTCTCTAGCAAAGATTTATTGTATTTAAGCTTTCTGTATAAAATCAGAAGCTTTTGGTACCCCTTAAATTTTCTTAAACATTTTATGGTCTTTTTATGAGTTATGAATTTTTTTTAGCTTTTCTAACCAAGTTGCTTCTGAGAACCTACATTATATCAAGATAGCACAAAGACTTTCTAAGAGTGAAGGTATAGATTTCAGTGAATCAATTTCCAGACTCTCAACTTACATGCATTCTCCTCTCTACAGTTGATTTGCCTGAAAAATGCATATGAAAGAAGGCAGATGCCCCTTTTCTTTTTCCCCTTTCACTGTGACTTCACAAAGGTAGGCTTAGTCAGGTGCACTGTCCCCAGGTGTGAAAATCTCAGGGAGCCAAACAAAAGGACCTTGAGGACTCTGTGTGTGTATGTGTGTGTGTGTGTCTGTGTGTAGGCATGGGCACCCACCAGAGAGGAAATGGCTTTAATGATCCTTGTGTAAAGCCTCCAAAAGCCGAATAGATTCCAATTCTTGACTTTGAACAAATCTAAGGAGGATTTTGTAACTGAAAAACCATTTGAAATATTTAATGATGGTAGCCACTGTGTAATATTTTTTGCAGTGTACCCCAGGTGGATTTTAAACAATCGAGTAATACTACTGAAGTCAGATTCATGGGTATAAAACCTGTGTTGTTACATGGGACACCACAGTCAGAGGGCTCTGTGCTTGGTTTAATGTCTCCGCTGTTAATGTCTTGAAAATTTAAATAATTTTATCTTTGAACTTGTGTTTTGCAAGTAAAGTCTGAAGGAACAATGACATGTGAAAATGACCAAGGGAGATATCCATGCAGTATGTGTGTCTACTATTCCTTGCTTGTTTCTTTTTCATAGTGTCTGTGGGGTCCCCATAACACTTAATTCTGGTGGACCCTTGATGCCTGTGACGTCAGCAAAACTCAAAGCAACTACACAGTGAGTGTATTATATTAACAACTGAGTAGAGAATCGTGAGATCAAGGCCACAATTAGGCTCTGTGCAGATCCTGCTTAGGATTCTCCCTCTCTCTCTCTGCCCCTCCCTTGCTCACAGGCCCTCTCTCTCTCCCTCTTTCCCAAAATAAATAAATAAACATTAAAAAAATTCATGTTAACTCAAGAAAGAGATTGTGGAGTAAATGAAAAAAACTTTATAGTAACTTTAATGTCACTTTAATCCTGCTTTCTGAACAAGGGGTCCACATTTTTACTTTGCACTGGGCCCGACAAATTATTTAGATGGTCCTGAACACCATTACAGCAAAACATCCACTTCCATCTACTTCTTCATGTGGCTAAGTAAGCAAAGTGCTTTCCTTATAAAAATAACAGATTGTTATGAAATTAGTTCTGAAAATAATAGTGATCCGTGGAGGGGGGAAGGGCTGGGTGGCTTAGTCGGTTAAGCATCCGACTTTCGCTTAGGTCATGATCTCGCGGTTCGTGGGTTCGAGCCCCACGTGGGGCTCTGTGCTGACTGCCAGCTCAGATCCTGGAGTTTATTTCGGAGTCTGTATCTCCCTCTCTCTCTCTGACCCTCACCTGCTCACGCTGTCTCTCTCTCTCTCCTAGAAATAAATAAAAATATTTAAAAAAAAATATTGATCTGTGGGCAAGAAAAATAGCACCACTCTCCTCTTTAGAGTTGCATTTTCAATAAAAATTTGCTTCGTGTATTTCATAATTACTTCTAAAGATATGTAATTTATAATTTGGGGGTATTATACAAAAAGCAATGCTATTTCTGGCAAGGACAAATTTATTTATTTATTTATTTTAATGTTTATTTACTTTTGAGAGAAAAAGAGAGAGAGAGAGTGGGAAGGGTCAGAGTGAAAGGGAGACCCAGACTCCAACGCAGGCTCCAGGTTCTAAGCTGTCAGCACAGAGCCCGACATGGGGGTCGAACTCATGAATGTGAGATTATGACCTGAGCCGAAGTCAGATGCTTAACCTACTGAGCCACTCAGACACCCCTATCCAGGATAATTTTAAACACTCAGAGCTGGTCACAGGAATTAAGAAGTAATGTTATTAATCTACTTATAGACAGTTGTATTGCAGAAAAGTACAATAGAGTAGATCAATAAATGACATTCAATATCAAAGTACTTAAAATATTTCATGTCATGGGACAGTTCACATCATGGATGGTTTAGCTTAGAACTACAAATATTTATAACTTCACAGCTTCTGTATATCAGGATCAGAGGCAGCTTAGCTAGGTGGGTCTGGCTCAGTGTCTGTCACAATGTTGTAAGCATTCATCACCCTGTTAAAGGCTCTACCTGTGGAAGGCACACAACCAAGCTCACTCATGGGAGCTGATGGGACTCGGGTCCTCTCGGGCTATTGGACAAAGGGCCTGAGTTACTCCTTGCTTGTTGGAGGAGGACTTCTGGTTCCTTGCCAGCTGGTGTTCTCTGAAGAGTAGCTGCCTTCGTCAGAATGAGCAAGGGAGAGGCAACAGAGGTTGCCACCTTCTTTTTGTAACCTAATCTCATAAGTGACATTCCATTTCTTTTGCGGCATTCTGTTCCTTACAAGTGAGCCACTGGGTCCAGCCCACAAGTGAGGGGACAGGATTACACAGTGTAAGAAGGGCAGGAGCAGGGCAGTTGGGGCCATCGTCCAGGCTGCCTTCCACAGCTGGACAGGGGAAAAGGTTTTTAAAGACTCTGGAATAAATAAGACAGTCTCAAGTTCAAATATTTGTGTCCATTTCATTTTTCTCTATCTTTAATCTCAGCAAGTAAAAGTTATTCTAATGGTGTGAGAAACAACAACAAAACAAACAGAAACAAAGTCTTCAAGGAATGGAGACCTTCTCACTTACAAAGCAGCTCTATAAATACATATAGCCATGAAAACAATTTCATGACATGATATATTACAAAATTTGTAACTGTTCTAAAATACATAAAACATATTTATAATACCCTTTATAAAAAGGTATAACCCTCTTTTTGCATATATAAGTATGTATATACATATATTTTTGTGAAAGTGTGTTATTTAGTGTATATATTATATACATTTATAGTGTGTGTGTGTGTGTGTCTTAAATTGTGGGTTGAATCATGGCCCTTTACGTGGAATCTGTGAATGTGAACTTATTTGGAAAAGGGTCTTCGCAGATGTAATTAAGTTAAAAATCTTGAGATCATTCAGGATTTAGGATGGGCCCCAAATCTAAGGACATGTGTCCTTACAAGAGGAAGACAGGGAAATTTGACACACAGAGACAGAAAAAAGAAGGCACGGGGAAAACAGAGGCAGAGACTGGAGTGATGTGTCCACAAGCCAAGATCAGCTAGGATTCCTGCAGCCACCAGAAGCTAGCAGAGGCTTAGAACAGAGCCTCTGGAAGGAAACCACCCTGCTGACATCTGGATTTTGGATTTGTGTCTTTCAGAACTGTGAGAGGATATACACATTTCTGTTGTTTTCGGCCACCCAGTTTGTTAGAGCCGTTCTAAGAAACTAATAATATATGCATATATATATATATATATATATATGTATGTATATATATATATATATAACATATCATATATATCACATAGTAAATATATGATATAGAGAATAAAAGCACTATATATAGAGAGAAAGCACTATAGATACTTAGAAACTATATTGTTTCTCCTGTCTATGTACAGATGCTCCGTTATAGCACTAGGACCCAGAATGTCCAGTGTTATTATTTCACTATGAATGCCATATCGTGACCTGTGGCTGAATTCAAGATCTATCCTTCCCAATTCCAATACTTTCTCTTCCTTTTTCCCCTTTCCACTTCCCTCCCGGTCCTCCTGACACTGCTTTGCTACCCCGCCGGCACACATCTACGTCCCGTCTGGCCCACATTGTTCTGGGTGGGGTCTCAATTCTGAGTCCCTTCAGTGAAAGCTATGGAGCCCCACACATGTGGGGACTCTAATTCCAACAGGGCTTCTGTGCACTTTTAAATTTGCTTCCCCCTTTGACTGACTTTTACTGTATCTGCCATCCAGTGGTAGGCTGGGAAACTACAACTTGATATGGAGAAGTCACTGTGACCATGTGCATGACACACACGTACGTGTAGGGTCCGTGTTAGAGGCTGCCGAGTGTCAATAAGTGATCAATTATCGATCAGTGAATGCAAGCTGGAATGCTGTAAGACTGGTGACAAGCTATTACATAGGAAGAACGTTGCACCCCCTACACTAACATGTCTATTCTAAAAGGGTGTTTAACATAGCAATGTCTGTGACTTCACTCCAATCCCATGGGTCCGCTGTAACTGAGCTAGTGATTAGTCTCAATCGGGATCTTAATTTTCAAAAGCTCCAATTCTGGTGGAAAACATTAGCAAGAATTTACCTTTGTCAATGGAAGTTCAAACATAACTACAATTCGTATAGTATTTATTATTCTTTCTTTTAGATACTAGCTAGCTTTTTATCCTAAGATAACATATGAAAAGTTAAACAGTTTTTAGAAGAATCTAGGGGCACCTGGGTGGCTTCGTGGCTTAAGTATCTGACCCTTGACTTCAGCTCAGGTCACGATCTGAAGGAAGACAGATCATGTCAATCTCATGCTTACCATCCTGTAATGACACCCCGTCTTTTACAAAGGCCACATTCCCAACAGTAGCCCATGACACTTACGTGACCTGGCACCCCATCTCCTCTCTGAACACTTCTCTGAACTCTCTTGCTCTGATCCAGACACACGGACTTCCTGACAGTTCTTAAATATGCCAGGCAGAGTCCCAATCTAGGAGGAATTTGCTGGTGGTTCCTTCTGCCTGGTTTACTTTTCTCCCAGCAGAGGCTAACTTCTTCATCTTCTTCAACCTTTGTCCAAATGTCTCCTTGTTAAAGAGACCCGCCCTGACTGCCACTCATAAGACTATCTACTTCACTCTCTGTACTTTGTCTACTCCCCTCCACCTTATTATAGCACTTTTCACCCTATAACATGTAATATAAATCATGTATTTATGATTGTTGTTTAAGGACTATTTTCCCCCATTAGAATATAAGCATGATATGGGACAGAATCTTTGTTTGGTTCGCTACTATATAATAAAGTTCCTAGAACAGTGCCTGACACATAGTAAGCACACACTTAATATTTTTGAATGAAAGGAACAAAGGATCTGTTGTAATAATTCATCCTGTATATTAAATGGACTTTAATAGTTTTTCTCAATTACTCAATTGTTAATTCCTTTAAGGACAGGGGCATTTCATCTCTGTATCCCCAAGAGTAAACAATGGAGTAAAACGAGAAAGGAGAGGAGATGGATGCTGAGGGCTAATTACATTACTGCCCTTAACTTTGTTCACTATTTGGATGCTTCTAGAACAGTCTTGAGATTACATTAACACAGCCCTGAAGGAGGGAAATTCACATATAGTCAAATAACACTCTAGGACACATTTGTTAAGGCAAAAATAATGCAACATTAACAATACTTGGGTATTTTTCATGCTTATAAGACCCTGGATTTATGTTCAATATTTTTTCATCAATATTAATAATACAATCCAGTAGCAATAGATGAGATTTTACACAAGATAGTCATTAACTTTTACAGATATTATCTTAAAATAACCTTGGAAATTTTGATTTCTATTGTTATTGGACAAAATTTTATAATGCAAAAGTATGATGCTTTATGTCAAGTTAGCTTTCGATTAAGGTTAATATTACTGAAATAACTACATCTGCTTTCCTCTCACTGTGATGTTTATCACCTAATAAAAATGCTAAAGTTACCAAGGAAAGATGTTTAATTTGTTCTCACTGCTCAGTTGTATGTTGCATCCTATTTTGTAGTAAATGGCATAATGTCCCAGGTGGGCTGCCATACTGTCAGATACATTATTTATACATAACATTACTGGTTAATCAATGAACAACAAATGCAGTAGCCTTTTCTTTTCCTCGTTATTTTTAAAGCAATAGCAAGATGAAATATGCAGAGAAACAGTCCATTTCTTTCTGATATTAAATAACCTTTGATGATTAAAAAAAAGTAAAGTCAAATACGAACATGAGAATTAAACCACATCCCCTAATGCATTCTAATGAAGAACAATTAACTAGTCAAATCTAACTATGGTTGCTTTCTTTTTTCCCAGCAAACCATGGTCAAAGCACACTTCATTACACATTGCAAACAACTAAATAAATAAGATTTTCCCCCAAAAGGATGTATAAAATTCATCCTAGAAAAAAGTAAGTTAAAAGAGTATTAATCATCTGTTTGGAATCATAAATTTTGTATCAAGCTGTGTGATATGACAGCAAACAAAGGAATAATAGCTTTATACGGAGCACATACCTCCTTTAAAATCTTATTGGTTGTTTGGCAATGAATCAAAATATGTCCAACTTCAACGCATACATATATGGACAAAATTTTAACTCCTTCTGTATTTCTTTCGACAACTTACATTTTGTGGTAACACCGCTGGGATAAATTTGATTTGTGTTCAGGCATTCTTCTTCTCTTCTACCAGAAATAGTATTCTAAAGTTAAAAGTTTTTAGTGGAAGTAGTCACAATGGATTATTTAGCTCTTTTCTAAAAAGAAATTCTATTTATTTGTGGAAGGATGAATATGAAATGAATGTTGAAAACTTAATTACAGGGGCGCGTGGGCGGTTCAGTCGGTTAAGCGCCCGACTTGGGCTCAGGTCATGATCTCACGGTTTGTGGGTTCCAGCCCCGCGTCGGGCTCTGTGCTGACAGCTAGCTCAGAGCCTGGAGCCTGTTTCAGATTCTGTGTCTCCCTCTCTCTCTGACCCTCCCCTGCTCACGCTGTCTTTCTCTCTCTCTCTCAGAAATAAATAAAACATTAAAAAACTAAAAAAACCTTAATTATATAATATAAAAACAACAGCAATAATTTATTAGAGAAAATAAAACTGTACCGTTTGAGCTATTTAGAAATAAAATATATCAACAGCCAGCTGGATTTTCATAGTACAAGGAACCTCCTAAGTTGATAAGGGTCTTGAAATGTCCAGTTTCCAAGAGGAAGCTGTATGCTACAATAGCACATTTTAATAAAGAGACAAAGAAATACATATATTACCACTGATAACCAGCATTTACTGAGCCCCCACTATGTGCAGGACATTGAAGTCACATATATATATATTCTCTTAAAAGTGAATTTCAAAAGTGTCCTGATTTAATTGGGTGTGATTAAGTATAATAAATAATCCCCAAATGCATCAACATTTTTTCCTGTGAGAATTACAATAGCATTTAGAAGCCCATATTTAAAAAAAAAAAAAAAAGGGAAAGAGAAAAGAAAGATGGTTTGTTTTTACTTTAGCTCATTCTCTTGTGTTCTTATTAATAGAAGTTTTAGATCGATACCAAATATTCTGCTCAGTTCCAGTGATTGAATATGAATACATTATGTGCATACAAAAATAGTGATAATCTAAGTTGATACAATAGTTCATTCTGCATTAGTGTCCTAGATGGGACAATGTTAAGAAGCAATTTAAATGAAATTCATTTAAATGTCAGCTCTCATGCTTGTGATTTTTCTATAATTGGTTATTTAATTAAAATAATTCTCATAGTCATTAATTTAGACTAAAACTTGCTGTGCACTGACATGTTTTAATTACATGGTATTAACAAAATTGATATGCTTTAAAAAAGCATGGTTAAATTTTAAACAAGAATAAATTAGAAATCTCATAGATCATCCTATTTAGTGTACTTATGAGAAAGTCAGTCATTTTAAATGTTTATTGCAAACAAAGTCACACCATTATTGTGCACACATTGCAGTTTATACCCAGTATCCATTAGAAAGATTTGGTACACATACAAGGCTCCTATTCTTGAATATCTTCAACGATGTATGAAGGAAACTAAATATTAACTGAAAACCACAAAATGACCCACAGATAGAGGAAGAGCTAACATGTAGGTGATACAGCAGCTCATGGAGATTTTCAATAAATAATATAATTTCATACATAACAAGATAACTTCAAACCTGTATTAAAAGATTAAAGGAATAAATGATTTTGTTATAACCACTTTTGTGATCCTCTTTGCAGCGACAAAAGAAATAGGCATATTGGTTCAGGCTTATTTAAGAAAAAATTAGTTTTCATATGACATTTGTGAGGTTACATTTGTGACCAGTCACATTCTTGTTTCAATCTTTGTCAAAGGATTAGATAAATATTTTACCCTTTTCAAATAGCAATTACAATCTTTGTCAGGAGTATGAGAAATCAGAATTTTAGTGTTTTTTATGAATTAGAAGACTTCTATATTGCTTTGACCTTTTTAATATTCTGTAATTTAATTGGATGGACAGTCTACTTTTACCCAAGATTGCCAGTCTCCCCATTTAATAAACTTACTGACACAAAGCACCATTTTAAATGGCTGCTTCTTCTTGGTTTCCTGATTTGAAGTTTTGGGACTTGGTAAACATTGCTTTTGCCAACTACTATTTTTCCATTTTCTTTGGAGATTTAAAACTTCCTGTGTGGCCAGATGGGTTCCATTACTTCATTTCTGTTTTGGATATATAACAGTGGCAGAATCATGTTTCCAATCCAATTTCTTCACTCTTCTCTGACTTCAGTGTAGGGCCATGAGAGAAAAGCCACGGTATGATACCCAGTGTATAATATAAAAGAAAAGGAGAGGTGTTTGCTTACACCTTCTCTCAACCTGTGTTTACATGCTTTTACATACTGGGTCTAATCAAGGTACATCTATTATTTTAGATCATCTTCCTTGTCAGGTTGGAAATGGCATTGGTGGTCGAAAAGACGTGGAAGGAAAAGAAAGTAGTAATGACCGTGTTTGTTTTCTGTAACTCATGTTCCATTTAGATCCTTCCAAGTCCGTGAAAAATGAGTTTACAGAATTCATTCTGATTCCTCTCTTCGTCCTTACCATCTCAACTCCTGTATGTTTCTTTCTCATTCTAAATATTATAAAACCCCATTATTATAAGTGGGTTGGTAAGAAGAGAAAAGTATTGTTTTGGTTTTTATCATAGTTTTAGTATTACAGAGGTAGGAATAACTATATTTTTCTCTTCTCTGTATTTCCCTGTATTTAGTGTGAAGTGAATTGATTCACTTTCAATATGATGGAAAATAATAAATTAACCTGTTGATGAGGAGAATCTGTAAATTCATTGAGGTATATTTGAATAATGCTTGACTTATAATAGCTGCTCAATAAATATTGGTTGAATTAAAGTGAGTGACTGAATGTAATGATAATAAACACAAAGTTCCAATTAGGTCTCTTAACATAGGTGGAAGAAGTGGAAGAAAACAATTATTTCTGAAAGTTGGAAATGAGCAGATGTAGAGTGAAGCCTACAGGAATTTACTCTCCATATATCTCTTTTCCCTGATTCACAGTGCAGATGCTATGATCCAGGTGTGCTGACATACCCTTCAATCTTTTCATCCCCAGATCTTTTCTGGTTCCCTCACACTGCTATTAAAATTTTAAAAAAAAATCCTTAATTAATCTGTTTTGTAATTTGAGCTTTTAGCACAACTGAAATGAATTTCTTAGAGCTTAGCACCAGAATCCATGATAGGCTATGATATAACAGAGATCTGACTGGCTCTCACACCTCTGAGTCAAATAGCAAATTATTTCTTTGCAAGCTTCTTTATCATAAAAGTTGTTATCTACCCTGCAGGGTCAATAATTGGTTACTACTATTATCTTGATATTTGTCATCCCTTTGTTAAATTCTTTTTGGAAAATTATAAAGAGTGTGCTAAAACCCAACAGATAGCCACATGGTTAGTTAAACTTGTTTTTCTCAAGTCCAGAAATTCACACACAAAAGACACACAAAATTTAGCCAGATGTTCAAACACATTGTTGAAAGGATACCAAAATATGTACCCATCCTTATCCATTTATTTTGCTGTGAACATGGCCCCTAAACTAGAATATTAGTGCTTAGTCTTAGTTCCATATAGGTGTACCCCCTTGATAAAGTGACACTTTAGCAAATTGTTATCTTATTCTAGCTTAATCATAATCATCTATATATTTGGTACGACATGAACAATTCCTTCAAATTCATGTTTTGTTATAGTAAATTTTATTATGTTTGAATTTAATAAAGTGCATCAGATGATTAAATTTAGTGATAGTTTACATTAAACAGGACTGAGATGAAGTATGAATCAGCAACGAACTTCCATCTTACCCATGTATCCATAGGCCTACAATTTTTATCTTCCCATTCTGCGATCTTTTACCTGCTTTTCCTCTTCCCTTTTATAAATGGTGACCTGTAGAGATGAAGAGAGATAGTAGTGGTTAGGATGAGATAATATTATTAAGTCTAGTAGCTTCTAGCAAATTTTTGGTATCCACACCAAACTGAAAGGGTGTCAAACTCAGGACTGTTACATCTGCAAGATGCAGAGATGCATGTTAAATAGTTTAAATTCAAAATCCCACATAACTGATTTTTGAAAACAATCATGGATAATCATAAAACATAGAGATCTTCTGCAGATGGACTCAAATGACAATTTAATGGAAAAAATGGGCAAAGGGTAAGGGCGGATAATTCACAGAAAATATTTGCAAGTTATAATAAACACAGAAAAGATACTCATTGTTATTAGTAACCCAAGTAATTAAAATCAAAATATTAAAATAATGGTTTCTGATCCATCAGATGTTCAAAAATTAAAAATAGAAATAATACTTAGTTTTGGTGAGGATATGGGGAATAGACCCTCTCATTCATTTTATTGGCATTATGGATGAAAATTTTAAAATGTAAATGTGCTATGATCTAACAATTTGACCTTTAGGGATCTATTCAACAGAAAAATATTCACCTATGCACATAAACATACACAGACAAGGTTAGCCATTGCAGTGTTTTTAGCAACTTTTTATAGCCTCACAAATAAACAGAAAAATCATTTTTGGAAGCGTGTTCTATCTTTATAACACTGTGAGAAAAAGAACATATTGAGAAGACTAAGAAATCAAATTTGGATTCTTGATTTAGAGGTGAGAAATATTGGGAAATGCCACATACAAAACATTTTTTGGAAGATTGCATTAAGAAAATTACTTGCTCACTAAAGTTTCATTTGCTAACTTCCAGGTGGCAAAACTTATGCTGTTTAACCTTATTTCTGGGACCTGGAATGCTTTTCTGTAACTATAAATATAGTTCTACTTGTATCAATAAAAACCTTTTGCATTCCTCAGTTGTGAGTAGTAAAAACACTCGCCAATCTCATCTAGCAAACTTCTCCATAGCAGTCAAAAGAGAACATTTCTTTCCCTTCCCCTGGATGGGTAGAAAGGAATTAGTCAGAAGCCAATCTATTCCTATATTTAAGAAAGGTACCTTACACAGATCTGGATCTAAATGCTCAGGTACATCCTTGAAATACAATGATGAAGACATAGTTCTGTTTTCAAGACATTCACAGTGTAGACATATAATTATATGTGTAATTGGCATAACCAGCACCAAGTGTAAAAGAGATCCCATCTTTTTTTTTTTTTTAAGTTGAAATCTGCTCAGATCCTCATTTGCTCAAAATCCTTAAAATGTTTTGGACAAGAACAAGAGAGGGTTTTCTCAGTCCAAAGGTCCTGTTTCCAATAGCCACTTAGAGAAGGAACTGAAGAATTTTCTCAGTTCTTTGATGATTCCCCTATATTTGAACGCCCTTGTTTCTTTCTCCAACACATGATATCACTATTGAATATGGGTGGCTCAGCCCAGCTTGAGGAAGGATGTCAGCCAATTGTGAAGGAGGGTAGAAGCCTGGAAACTACAATCCCGAAGCTTTGAGAAGGGCTCTATTTTTGTAATAGCCAGAGACTTGAGTTCACATTTGGTGCACATGATTCCTTTCCTGGGAGAACCATTTGAGTGAATTTTCAGTTACTCAAAATTAAAATTTCTGTGGATTTTCTTCATTCAGACAAAGATTGCTTTTCTAGTTCAAGGTTGCTCTGAAATTGAAAACACAGACATACTTCTAGTTAAACAAATTCAGGTTTTATTGCTATCTGCACTCTTGGGCTTAGTGGGAAGGGCAGAGAAGGATATGTGTGTGGGTGTGGGTGTGTTTGTAAGGTAATGATTAGGTACTGAATCTGCTTGTCTAGATGAGGAAGTAAGGATGGATCCACCAATCATATTATCAGACTAGAGTGTATATTCTACTACATCAGACTGTCTAAAGGAAAGGTCCAGAAGGGCTTTTAGATGGCTACCCGGGAGACACAGCAACAGAATTCAAAGTATAAAAGTACACTGTGACCAAATTATAGTGTTCCTTTTATAGCTCAGGGCCCAGAATGTTAGCTAATTTATGAGACAACCTAGTAAACAAAGGCAAAGACCTCATTCAGGGTTGTACACCTAGCGAATAAAATACAGAGGCTCAGTTAAATTTCAATTTCAGATAAACGATAACTTTCAATGTAAATTTGTCCAAAATATTGCATGAGTTAGGCTTATATATTTGAAAAACTATTAATTGTACCCCTGAATTTCAGATTTAACTGTTTTTTTTCACTGTATATTATGTGTCCTGTATTTTTATCTGGCAAACTCACTCTCACTATACACTAATTCCCTCGAAAAAGGAATTTTCATGGTACTTTAAGTTCTGTGGGTAGATCCACTCAACACTCATTGCCAGTTTCTCCCCTATTATAATTTTGGAGTTTGGGAAAGATAAGCACTCAATTTTCTTGGTCATCCTTTTGCAGGAATAACTAAGTGATTCAACTATGGCCAGTCAGACATGAAAAGTTTTCCAGGAAAAACTCCCTTCTAGAATAAAAAGACAGTACTTCCCAAGAAAAAGAGTTTTTGATCTTTCTACCTTTTTCCTGTTTGTGACTCAGAAGCAATGGCTGTAAATCCAGCAGCCCTCTTGTATCATGAGATGACAAGCACGAGTACAAGTGCCTACACATTGATGAAGAAACCCTGAGTCCCAGCTTATCACTGATTCACTCTACCTGCCCTGGACTAACAGTCTCTTGTCTTTTACTTTTTTTTTATTTTGAGAAAGATGAAGGGTCAGAGAAAGAGAGAGATTCCTAAGAAGGCTCCATGCTGACAGCACAGAGCCCCACACAGGACTTGAATCCACAAACCATGAGATCATCACCTGAACTGAAATCAACAGTCAGAGGCTTAACTGATTGAGCCACCCAGGCACCCCTTGGACTTCTTGTTATCAGACAGAATAATTTTTATCATTTAAAGCTATTATATTGAATTTTCTATTATTTGTAAGTGATTGAGATCTTTACTGATACCTCTTGGAACTATAGAGTTTCTTAGTTTTAAATAAGAAAAAAAAATCAAGTTTTGGAATAAGAATGATATCATGGGTAAATTAATTTGCTTTCCCAGAGATTCTTTGAGCTGAGAAGAGAGGGCAATATAAGAAATCAAATGTCAGAATCCTAGAAGCCCCCATGGATGGAGAGATAGGGGCAGAAGTTTTTTATGAGAAACTTGGTGAGATAGCAAGTAAGAAAACAGGATTAGGAACAATGGAATTGTTTGAGAGACTTTGTGGAATTTTGGATATCAAAAGAGCTGCTTCTGGGCCAAGGGAAAGACTGCGGACAGAATTAAAGACTGTTCTTAGACATTTGCAAAGAAAACACCACTCCTCTGGCACTCAAGGTTGGTAGTTTTGAGAGTGTCCAGCCACAGCATCTTTGGCATGACCACTGGCCTTCTCACAAGGGACACCATCATCAGGGGCAGAAACTGGGCCTTTCAGGAAACAGTTGAAAACATCCTAGAACCACAACAAAAGAATAGACACCGTGTGGTGAGGAGGCTGACAGACTGACTTGTGAGCACATAAGAAATGTCCCTTGAGGAAATCCCGGTAGTAATAGAGGGACATTTTGAAGTGCAGTGAAGTTTAGTTTTTCCACAGGCTGAGGAATTTGATACACCGCATTTGGTATTATAAGTTCACGAGTGTTTTAGCATAGGCTTTGGACAGGCAATATTCCTCTTGACCTAGAATTTCTAGATTTATTCATATCTCTAAAACTGAGGTATATGTGTGGTATGTGTCTGTATTCTTTGAATATCTTTACAAATTGCATTATGATCAATTGGTGGAATGGCTACTTGTTTTGTTACCTTAGCTTAGATGCTGTTCGTCACTTATCTGAGTTTTCACCTAATTGACCTTTATGTTTTCCTTCTTAGCCATCTCAAATCCATGCTGTACTCTGCTACCAGATCATGTCAGTTCCATATCTAAAACTTTTCAGTTATTCTCTTTTGCTTGTATGGCCCAAGTTAAATAACTTCCATAATTTCCCCTTTGCTGCCTTTACAACTTGATCTTCAATATTCCCAAAGTATTCTCTTGCACCCCAGCCATGTAACCACTTCCTGAGCACTTTCTGTCTTTTTTCTCACTGGAAAATTCTTTTCTCACTGCATGGAACTCCATTTATTTTGTTTTTTTTTTTTGCCTACTTCACTTACTCCCACAGATTTTTCAAACACATTCCCAAAGTGATTTTCTTTATTAAGTCTTTTCTGGGACCTATCAGGGAGAATTAGTTATACCCAGCGCTATGCTCCTAATAATGTGTGCACATCCTCATATTGAACTCATCACTTAGTATTGTAATTATTTGATTGCATGTCTCTTCCATTATATCATGAGTTCCTTGAAGGCAACTGATTTGATTTTTGACCTCTTTTTAAAACCAGCTTCTAAATAGGAAGTGTTTAATAATTTTTAATTATATAAATGAATGACTCATACTCTTGAAAATGAACTCCACGCCAGGTCTTGTTATTTCCACAAGCCAAGTTTTTCTCAGTTTGGTTTGTTTCTCTCCATTCCAACCACTAACTACTACCAGAGATTAGAACTTCATCAGTTACGCCTGGGTGGCTCAGTCAGTTAAGTGCCTGACTTCAGCTCAAGTCAAGATCTCATGGTTTGTGGGTTCAAGTTCCACATCAGGGTTGGTGCTGACAGCTCAAAGCCTGGAGCCTGCTTCAGACTCTGGGTCTCTCTTTCTCTCTGTCTCTTCCCTGCTTGTGCTCTGTCCTTCTCTGTCTCTCAAAAATGAATAATTGCTAAAAAACAAAACAAAACAGTAAAAGAAAAAAAATCATCAGCTAGCTTCAGGATTATTTCTGTAGCCAGTGCTTTTGTCCTCCTTTCATCAGAAGTGTTTTAAAAAGAGAAATTATTTGATCAGATTTGTGGTTTCAGAAAAATAAGCCTGGTGGCTTTGTAAAAATTGGACTGTGGCTGATGAAGGAAGGGGAAAGCAAGCTTGTCCGGTTTTCACAGAGCTACAAGTCATTTTTCTAAAACCCACAATTCTTTACACATAATTTCCCTTTTTAAAATACTTCCAATGGAAAATCATGAGCTAAGCATGTGCTTAGACATATTGTGTCTCACCTAGTTTCCTGTTGAGGTTATTAAATTCACAGAGAAAGGGGAAAAGTTAGGATCACGAATGAAATGCAATGCGGTATTTTACTTAGCTCACTACCTCAAGTTTGATATTTTCATGGAGTCAGTAGAGGTGATCCCAGTAGACCACAGGGATGCCTTGCCTTCCATTCCTCCACTGTTCAAGACACCAGAGAAGGAAAACAGACTCTTTGGTCATCAGGACACTCAATAAGATACTTACACCCACATTTTATTATTTGAGCCCTTGGTTAGGACCAGTAATCCTTCAGCAGCTGGTCTTCCTCAAGGAGGTCCAGCCTCCTGAGCTACACTATCTAAGTCAAGGTGGCTGGCAGAAGACCTAGCTCCACCATCCCTCCGTGCCTGGGGAAAAAACCCTCAAACCATTGGGCTCTCAGTTAAGGAACCCAACGTGCCAACCTTCCAAGCTGAGCTGGAAACTCTTTCAGATCACTGTCCCTGGCCTCCCTCTACCTCAGTTTAGGGAAGCAGCCTTCTCATTCATCCATCTCTAACATCCCAAAGAGAATTGTCCTTGTTTGCTAATGATCTGGTAGCAACTAATGCTCAGAAAACACTACAATTGGACTCATGCTACATAGATAACAAAGGAATTAACTGTTGGTAATGACGCTGTTACTTACATGAGAACTAGCGCTATTTGCATGCTTACTCTGTACCAAGCACCGGGTAAGTGTTTTATATATTTAATCATCAAAACTCCGTGCATTTGGTAATATTATTGACTTTATTTTACAAATGAAAAAACAGAGGTGTATTATCTAGATAGGAAGTAAAGAACTGGAATTTAAACCCAAGAAGTCTTAACCAAATGGGCTGTACAACTTTCTGCTGGTAATTGCATGCTTATGTTTTGAAGGTATGATCATACATTGAAGAATCATTGGGTATATACAGAGTCAGCAACATACATGAGAGGGATTGATCTGCATAATTAGACCAAGTGTCACCCACTGACATAGTAATGGAATAGATAGAATAAAACTTGAGATGTCCACTTTTCAGTCTCTGTGGCAATTGAAAGATTATTGCAACAAAAATTTAATTAATTGAATCCAGACTGCCACATTGGGGGCAAATAAAAAAAATAGAAGGAAAAGGCTTTTGTGGAATTCAAAACATAAAACTACACCCTTCAGTGGAATGAGGAAATAGTTGAACAGATATGGCCCCAATCAGAATTACTGATCCTAAAATCCAACTTGAGAATATATACCAGAATGTAGACTAAAAGGAAATGAATGGCAAATTATGAAAGAAAAGTTAAGATGTAGATAATGGATAGATGAGACTGAAGAAAAAAGGGTATGAGCACAAAATTATTTTCTGGACTGAAAGAGCAAGTGAGACTTTGAATATAAAAGACTCAACAATGTCAGGCAATAATGTTTTTACAAAGCATATTTTTAAAACCTTCAAGGAAGCACTCCAGGTCAATAAAAATTTGTTTTGATAAAATTTTTAAGATAGAAGAAATAAATGATTAGGAAGCTTGCTGAGCAAAGAAACATTTTATGCACTGAAAAAAAATGTTGCTATTGTGGATAAGGTATACATACTGTAATATTTCTGAAAGGAAGTTTGAAATGGAAATACATCATGTAAGAAAAGAATTAATGATCTGCTTCTAAAATTTTCAACAAACCTCCGTGTTAGTACAAGAAGAACGTATATAAGTTTGCCAAATTACTTTCTTAAGGGAAGTAAATAGTTTGCTATTTAGCTCATAATATGAATAAGTAAATACAGATTCAAGTAAATTATTAAACCACTTCTCTGCATGTTTCACTTCCTCTGTGTGAAATGCTCCTGCTCCTCAGGACATCCACATGGTCCATCCCTTCACTTCAGTCTGGTCACAACTCACCTCATCAGAGGGATGTTTCTGGATCTTTCATCTAGTGTTGCATTTCTCACAATGGTGTATCCCCTTGTCTTGCTTTATTTTCATAGTACTCCCATTATTGACATATATGTAAACATATATTTTCTTTCTTTATTGGCCTCTCCCAATAGAATGTAAGTTCCCTGAGGGCAAGGCTATGTTTATTCACTGCTCTATCCCCAGTGCTTAGAAGAATGTCTGGCACGTATTAAAACCTCAATATTTGTGAATGAACAATATATAAAATGCTCCTATAAATCAATAAGAACAAATAAGTACCCCCAATTAAAAAATAAATGTACAAAGACCATGAAAGGGCCATTAAATAAGCATATGAAAATACATTACCTTCATTAATCATCAAGGAATGTAAGTTAACTCAGTAAAAAAGATATTTCCATAGGTTAATAGCAAAGATTTTACAGGTTGATAATATTCTTCAGTAACAAGATATGTGGAATGCAAAATACATTTTTAAGGTCAACTTTTTAAAATTCTTTTTCTTTTTAATGTTTTATTTATTTCTAAGAGAGAGAGAGACAACGTGAGCAGGGGAGGGTCAGAGAGAGAGGGAGTCACAGGCTCTGAAACAGGCTTCAGGCTCTGAACTGGCAGTCAGCACAGAGCACGACGTGGGGCTCGAACCCACGAACCGTGAGATCATGACCTAAGCGAAAGTTGGACGCTTAACCGACTAAGCCACCCAGGTGCCCCTAAGGTCAACTCCTTTTAAATAGCTTTCCTTAGTATATACCTTATACTAAGTATACCTTATCCACAGCACAATATACACTATATACACTATATACACTATAGTATACCTTATCCACAATAGCAACATTTTTTTTCAGTGCATAAAATGTTTCTTTGCTCAGCAAGCTTCCTAATCATTTATTTCTTCTATCTTAAAAATTTTATCAAAATAAATTTTTATTGACCTGGAGTGCTTCCTTGAAGGTTTTAAAAATATGCTTTGTAAAAACATTATTGCCTGACATTGTTGAGTCTTTTATATTCAAAGTCTCACTTGCTCTTTCAGTCCAGAAAATAATTTTGTGCTCATACCCTTTTTTCTTCAGTCTCATCTATCCATTATCTACATCTTAACTTTTCTTTCATAATTTATCTTTCAGTATTTGTTTGATACAGAAAATCCACTTGTAGGAATTTTCTGATTGAAGTATTTCACAATCCTATATAGATTTTTTAAATATTTGCCACATTTTTATAAAAGTGAAAAAGAAACCATGCTGATCATATTTTGTCTATAGAGATAAAATATAGACAAAGATATAGAACTAGCTATAAAGACAGGCTTTTGGTACATAGAAAATGTAAACTTGCCTCTGTGATTATCTCTAGAAGGTAGAAGTATATGATAATTTGCTTCCTACTAGAGGTGTTTTTGAAATGTTTGAAATTTTACAATACTGTCTAACATTCCATAATTAGTAAGAAAACCCAAAAGACATGGTTATAATCCTTAAAAGAATTTGTGAACCTGTTTTCCCACCTTAGAAAGCCACTCTACAGATTGTGTTAGATTGGGGGGAGTTGTTTTGTTTTGTTTTTGAATTTTTTTATACACTACTGAGTTCTATTGGCTGGTATCTCGAGTTTTTATCTATGTTCTTGAGTGAGATTATGCCACAGCCTTCCTTTGTTCTTCTCCTGTGCTGGTCAAGTTTGAGTTAACACAGGTCTCTATGTCTCATAAAATGAGCTCTTCTTCTCCAATCATGCTCTGTGCTCTGCTCAACGTACAGTCTGATCGCTTGAACCTTCTTATAAAATGTGTCATCTTTTTCATGCCTCTGAGCCTTTGTTTGTGATCCCTCTGCCTGGCAGGCCCTTTACAGTTTTCCTTCTTCAGCAGCTTCAAGTGATCTTTTGAGACAGGGTGAAACATCCTCTTGTATGAAGTCTTCTCCATCACCCCAGAGGTTCCTTTTTCTCTTTTCTGATCCCAACTCATTCTATAAATAACGTTCTTTTCCAAGAGCATTTATCACATTGTAATGTAAATATTTTTCTGCATGTTTGCCTCTCTGATCTAACTGGAGACTGTTTCTCATTCAGCTTCGCATGCCTAGCCCCGAGTACAGTGTCTTGTTCATCACAGTCCCTAGTACAGTGTCTAGTTCACCATACTTTCTCAACCTCAATAGATATCATTTGAATAATGCAGAGATACCCAAGGATCACCTGAGAGTTTATGAGTTAAAAGTAAAAGTTCACCACTTCCTTACTCATCCCTTTGAATGATTATTTAATTTTCCAGACTGATAAGGTCAGCAGTTACAGTGTTATAACAAAGGGTGAGGTTGGGCTTAATGTCATCTCTCTTCAGTCCTCCTACACCTGAAGACCCAGAGAGGATTCTGTCCCTGCTGAGACATGTTAAAACGTCCTTCATCCTTCAGTTCTCCCTTGTTCCATTCAGTCTTGCCATTTTGACTGTTTATTCTTCTGTTTGCCCTTTTCCAAAGGTAAGAATCCTTTATGACTTTTGGTTCCCAGACCCAGTCAATGTGCATGTCTCTACTTGTCCCTCAAAAGCCAGTGCTGCTTGAATCTAACCAAGAATCAATGAATATATAAGCCCTAAGTAGCATTACAAAAATTGTATAGTCAATAGAGGACCCAAGTAAGATCTAGCTCTTCCTATTGGATCTTTCCTATCTTAACACCGTCATTGGTTTTTACTGATTGTCTGTTTAGAGTTTCTGCATGATTTGCCTCACTTTTAGCTTTAATCTTTCCACACCTCCACCTATAAAGCGGAATCTAGCTTCGCTCTGAACTGAAATGTAAGTGATTCTGGAATCTTCAGAAGCACCTTTGTTATGTATGTGTTTACTAAATAAGAATGCAGAATGTTACTCTTCTAAGGAAAGTGAAATGGATTATGGAGGGAAACATGAGGTCCGACTGAATACTTTGATTCACGCAAAACCTGTGGATTATCCTGTAAATCCCATGGAGAGGAGCGTCCTTGGCAGAAGAAAATGCTTTCATGTGCATCTCTGAGACACAAAGGCAACATAAAAACAGCTTTTCTCCTGGGACGCTACAGAGCTTGCTGTGGGCAGCAAGGGGTGCGGAAGCAGAACACATCTTCAGCATCTCTATGCTTGCAGCATCAGGACCGCCAGGAATCTGTCCCTCCTCATTCCATGGCACAGATATGCTACATGCTTACATAATTCGCTCTACTTTATGTAGGATTGTTTTTTGTTTACCTTTCCACTTGACATCATAAAATCTTTTTTCAGGATTTGCTGTAAGCTTTGTCTTGTCTAGAAAGCTTTTCTAGAGTGCCTCTCCACTTCCACCCCAGGTAGAGTCACTGCAACTCTCTTTGTTCAAAGTGCTTTTTTCTATCAAAAACAGGTAATAATTTAAATGACCCATCTATTTTTGTATACATCTTTGAAGTATTTTTAATACAAGTATCCAGCTCAGTGTCTGGTACATAATAGACTTTCATTAAGTTATTGGTCTAACTACATGAATAATCATAATTATTTGAGTCACAGGATAAATATCTCTTTGTTGGCACTATCTTAATAGCTTGATGATATTCTATCATATGGATGTAACAAAGAATTCATTAGTTTCCATTTTTGGAATACTGATTTATATCAAATGATTATTGTAAAGAACATCGACAGGAGATATTTGTCTATAAATTGACATCTTTGTATATTTTTCTGATTGCACAATAGAAGAGGAATTACTGGACTGAAAAACATAAATATTAATCACAACAGAATTATTTTCCAAAAAGCCTGTATCATTTTGCACTCCCAGCAGTGTATAATCTCCAGTTTCACCTCATCCCTGACAACGCTAAATTTTATATACTTAAATGTAGGTACAAGATATTTTTACACACATACATGTTAATCTGACCATAATTATACACACACACACACATTTATATATAGTATCTAATTATATTTATGTACATGTCAAGAAAAAAATCATGTTATTTTAAATTTCATCTTTGGCTGCATTATCAAGCTACCAAATTTTAAAAACTAAAGTTCATTTTCAAACATATCAATTTTGAAGGTGGTAGTATCGCACAAAGTCATATACATATATATTTACATTATATATATGGGTGTGGGTATAAGTGTGTGTATAAGTATACTAATAAAAATATTGTTGAGTTCCTTATATGTACAAATATGAACATTATGATTAACAAAACAGATTAAGGACCAAAATACAATTAAGTTGTTTATTGTAATCCAATCAACATGATACTTGTTTCTTTCCTGCTTCCATCCGGAATGTGAGCCAACCACATAATCCAACTGCCCTGACTTCTGCTTCTACTATGTGTTTAGCCTGTTTTGGTTGTATTGTACGTTATCATGATTTGATGGCTCTTGAGAGTTTCTGAACCATATTTTTTCCCTGCTGTTTAGAGAATCTTCTTTTTTTTTCTTCTTACTATTTGACTGCCATGGTAGAAGTGTGCTATTTGGAAGAACAAGGGATTTCATTTTATTTCATTTTATTTTAGTTAGTGACAATGAAGCAACAATTTTAGCATAACATTGGGCATTAGTCTTTTTCTTAAAAGCTGTGGATTGTCATTAACTGACAAAATATTCTGCTGCCAAGATCTTTCAAGGATTGTATTTGTTGTCTTTAAATGCTAATGAACAAAGTATGGAATGCATTCTGTTCTTGATAGATTATGCCTATACCTTCTGTGGTCAACAGAAGGGGAATTCCCGGCCCATATGATTTCCATTCTGGCACACTCATCTCCTTCAAGCCGGTTAGCATTTAGATATATTACTCAATCTTATTCTTACAATGAATGGAGCAGCCACCGCTTAGCTGCACCTACCAAGCCCGAGGAAGCAATGCTCTGAAGCAACTTCTCTGTATGATTATTTGTTCCCCGATCAGGCAAATATGGTAAACATTCAGTTTCACATCTAAGCTTCCTTTGGCTAAATCTAGGTAGTCAAATTACAGAAAGGCTTGAATACAATTGCTGCTAGTGTGGCCTTTCCTCCACAGGTATTTTGGAGCTGTCAAAGACCATCAAGATAATGTGGTAACATGATTTGGTGACAGATTTTGGGGAAAGGAGGGCAGTGGAAAGAGTGAAATGTAAAAACAACCAGTGAACTTTTGCAACAGTCTGGGCCTGTACAGACATAGTATGAGTTGATGCATCTATTAGGAAAGGGTCTGGGGAAGATACTCACAGGCAGAGTGGTTCATGGGCTTTAGGACCAGGATATTTTGAGTTTGAATCAGGGCTTCGCACCATATTATTATGTTGATATTTTAATTAAATTTGTTTATATTTCTGGTTTATCAGATTTATCACCTGAAAATAGTTGTTATATTAAGACATAGTTTTCAAAATTGTTACAAAGGTTTCCTGAGGTAATGGACTAACACTTCTAACATAGTACCTGGCATGTGATAAGCTGTTCAAAATCTGTGTAAGTTTTTCTCTTGCTGTGTAACAAATGACCACAAATTTAGCAGTCTATAGCATGCATTATTTTTTTCCTCAGTTTTTCTATGGCAGAAGCCTGTACACAGCTAACCAGGACTTCTGTTCAATGTCTTACAAGGCTACAGTTAAGGTATCAGGCAGGCTACATACTTTCTAGACCTCAGGGTCCTCATCCATTCTCACTTGGTTGTTGGCACAATTCAGTTCCTCACATTGCAAGACTGAAGTTCCCAGTGAGCACCTGGGTGGCTCAGTCCATTGAGCATCTGACTTTAGCTCAGGCACGATCTCACGGTTCATGAGTTCAAGCCTCCTATCAGGCTCTTTCTTGTTAGTGCAGAGCCCACTTGGGATCCTCCATTCCCATCTCTCTTTGCTTCCCCCCCTCACACTTGCGCTCTATCAGAAATAAATAAACATTTTTAAAAAACTGAAGTCCCCCACTTGACTATCAGTGGGGGGCCATTTGGATCCTGGAGACCACCTACAGTGTCTTGACAAGATGTTGCTCACAAACACTCTCACATCATGGCAGCTTACTTCCTCAAGGCCGGCAGGGAATCTCCTTGTCCAGTCCAGTAAAATGGAGTCCTATAGTACATGACAGAGTTAAAAGAGTGACTCACCCTTTGCCTTTGATATATTTGATTAGCTTAAATCAAGTTAGAGTTTCTGTAACTCAACATTCAAGAGAAGGGGACCATACAACAGTAAGGGCCATTGTAGGATCATCTTAGAGAAATATTCTGTCATAAGGCACAGAAACCCAACTTAATGGAGATTAAGCAGAGTTATATTTTAAAAGGGAAGATTCATTGGAAATATTCAGGAATTGTTCACAGGATTCAAGATGAGACTGAAGGAATCAGAATAGCATCAATGACTTTAGGAATCTGAACAAGGATCATGATATCTCTGGAGACAATGTTTCATCATATAAAGAGATTCCATTTCCTCACATGCTAGCCATGGGGATTGCCTGTGTCAGAGTTCATGAATCTCCACCTTTTCTCTAAGGGGTTCATACTTTTACCCAGAAAAAAACATGTTTGCAGAGCACTCCAGGAGGTTTGTGGTAGATCAGGTAGGAGAAGCCAATAACTCTGACCAGGTTGATGGAGTATCATGATTCACTTAGCCAAGGTCACAGGCCGACCCTTAATGTTGGGCAGAACTATATCAATTGCCAGAAAATGGGTTGGGCAGGAAACAGAGCTGTTAAGACGGAAGCCTGGTAGAGTGACTTTTTCCAGTAAAATATTATGAATATTTTCAAATGTAAAGTTGAAAGAATTATACAGTAAATGCTTATATACCCATCTCCTCATTTCTGTAATTGTTGGCACATTGCTTTGTTTGTTTTACTACATGTCTATCAATTCACTTTGTCTTTGATCCATTTTGAGTGTGTTACAGACATCAGTATACATCACTCTAAACACTCCAGCCTGGCTGGTACTGGAGTTTGGTGGATTGAATTTGGAGTTAAAGGTCAAAGCATAAGCAGTCCATTGGATAAAACTAGAAGGAAAAGCTTTACCAGGCAACTCTTTCTCACTAATTTGGCTACAATTTTTCTAATCTAAACAATAAAAGATCATGGCTGTTTTGGGCATTTTATTAACATGGGGAATTGTTCAAATACAGTAAATGTGTTCAAGTAATATTAGGAATAAGGAGAAGAATAATATAGTAAGCCCTTACTATTCATCCACTTACTCATCTAAGTTAGACTCCTTAAAGTCAAATACTTCTCCTTAACTGCTTTATCTAACCAGCAGCCAGTTAGCCAGCTTCTTTCAGTTTTCTATATACCCCCCATCCCCATCTTCCCCCTTTTCATCTCCATTGATTTCTAACTCTCTCCCACTTTGCTCTCACAGTAACCTCACAAACGATAACTCCTTTTAATAAACTCTTTATGATACTAGAGTTATCTTTCTAAACACAGATCTGGCTTTGTCACTCCTTGAAACATGTTACTTCTCTTTCATCTGCAAGAGAAAGTCCAACACGCTAATATAGTGGACAAAATCCAGTAAAGACCAGGTATTTTGTAAATGTCTTTATCAATATCCTAAATGACTGCAGAGAGTATTTGTACCACCCACACTGCAGTTATTGCCAACTAGTTGCTTCAAATATCTGTTGATCTTGATTATTTATAGTGGACATATGCCCTGAGTTGGTCCTAGACGTTCTGGGTCAGGCTGATGTTACTACATTTCTTGGGCTGTTACTATGGAACGATAATCTTATATGATCAAGAAATTATAGAACTTGCTAAGACCCAGATTGGGACTGAAAGTCTTTCATAATAGCCCTGATCTATTTAATCCAAACTGATGAAAATGTCAGTTGACCAACAAATGATAGTAGGAAATTGTTCTTATTGAAATTCTATGCCCTCTTCCCCATCCCCTGTACAGTAAATAGGACTTTGTAAAATACTATACATAAGAAGGGGGACTTCTTAATTTTTATTAGAATTCATTCTGTATGTATACACTAAAGTGCCTTAATTAGAGACAGTATCCATTAAATTGTCACTATTAAATAGGAGTACATTTTATTTAGGTACAAGTAAATGTATTAACTTCGAATTGTGTAACAGGCCTGCTCTGCAAATTTAAAACAGATTTTGAATTTTGTATAATATGAGAACTTGAATTACCATAGACTGAGTGAGACACTGTTTTTGGCTTTTGAGCCAAATGTTTTCATTTTTGGATGGTTTTCATTTTCCTGAGGTTTGCATTCATAAACTCATTTTTAACAAAGTTAACCAAATCTACTACTAGTCAAGATTATTTATAATATATCATGTACAGTTCTTAGAGCATTACAATAGAAATTTTGGTCATTTGTAATGTCATTTAGATATTGGAAGTAAATTATTTAGATGTAATAGAAAAATGTTTATATGCCTCCAAAGAATCTGTTATTATAAGAGCTTTTCTATGACTCTAATTATCTATCTTTCCCAATACACTTTACAATGAAATCCAATTTTCATAATTTCAACAGAAAAAACCACAGCACTTTATTAGTGAAATTGAAATGCATTGTATGTTCACAAATGAGAGGAAAAAAACTTCTAAAAATGCATGCATAATTTTTAAAAAAATCAATTGATATGGATTTCTCTGACAGTCAAAGGTGTAGTATGAATACTTTATTGTCTAAACTTGAAGGCGGTGCAACCACCGTTGCCAAGGACGCACCGTGTTGTCATGGAAACAACATGGGTTTTAAGTCAGAAAAACCATGACCTTGCAACTATAGAATTCATAAATTTGGACAAGTTGTTTACTCCTCTGAAACTGTTTCTATATTAAAAATTGAGTCAATCATACCTACCAGATAGGGCTATTAAAAAGATGAAAGGTTCTGGTGTATCTAAAATGACTCACATATACATGGGTGTTCAGAAGTTCCTCGAAAAATATTTGTTACCCTCCCTTGGTTTCCTGTAAAGAAATAAAAGGCAGAAATCATTTGTCTTCTGAAAGGACTAATCATTGGGTAGATCCCAAGACAAGACAGACTACAAATATGTTTCGAATTTGATGTGTACACAGGTGAAAACAGACTCTGGAATGTTGCTTAACACCAACAAGTATCACAATGTGGAGAAGTTAGAGTGACAGGGACATTGGTCCCAGGCCTATGCGTCCACCAGTCAAATCTGTAACTTTGAGAATCAGACGGTGCATTTCACAGGCTTTTGAGGTTTCAACCGTAACATGATAAAATGAAGGTGCCGAGAACAACATTCCTCTTCCTACAGTAAAAATGGAAACTTTCTTTTTCTTTTCTTTTTGTCAGAAGAAAAGTTCTGGAAGATCTGGTTAACTGGAAAAGTGTGATTTTTTTCCTTAAAAAAAATTAAAGCTGCTTATTTTCCTTTCTGTGCTTCTTCTTCTTCTGTGCTTCTAGGTTTAAGACTCCAATATGAATGAAATGAAAATTTACTTTCTCACTTCACAAATTTCCTTCTCTTTTGCTCTTTGAGGTCTTTCACTGAGTTCCTAATATTCTAAATTTACTAAAGCTTGTCTTTTCAAAATCTTTTCACATAGATCACACGACAAAGCTGACATTTTCAAGATGAGTATACAAATTCTATATATTCCTTCAGTTAATTCCTTTCCCTGGTGATGTTCCCTACAGCTGGCTTGTTAGTTGTGGGCCAAGTATAAGCTTTTAAGGCACAAACTCCTCCACAGGCCCCTATATGTATATTGAATGAGTCAAAGTATTGGATGGTAATAAGTGCATTTATAAGCATTATTTCTATAGTGAAAAAAAGGTTAATTTGAAAGTCATTCCTCCATTCAAGAAGAACAATTTTCTCTAGTCTTCTATTTATAGAAAGACCTTTACATGTGCAAACTAATTAATAAATGGGATCAATTTCAAGGTATTTTTTCTGGTTCATCACCACTTAATCATTCAATTTAAAAAACATTTTAAAGGCCAAGTCTAAAATAGATTTGCACCCACGCCCCCAGTGTGAATTTTTCATTCTTTACAACATGCAGTAGGTACTGTATAATGACCTTTTCTCTGTTTGGAACAGGGATTAGAATAATACATTTGACCCTTTACAGTCACCTGGGAGAGATGTTAGTCTCCATGTTCAATAAACTGAAATATGTCTCAAGTGTCCCAAGGTTAAGGCCATGACTTTAAACTATTTAACACAGAGTATCATACTGATTCACTTAGACTCTCAGGCTTTTAAAAAAATTATTGGACTGAATTTTATGTACTTTATC
Organism: Proteles cristata cristata; assembly: GCA_017311185.1. NCBI lineage: Eukaryota > Metazoa > Chordata > Mammalia > Carnivora > Hyaenidae > Proteles > Proteles cristata. Next base: position 69,345 of record JAESUZ010000772.1, on the reverse strand, counting down.
AGAACAATTTCTTCTCTTCATACAATTAAAGCAAATATTTTACATTGCAAATAAAGCAAGTTAACCTAGATGCATTGTGCATTATAATAAAATTTATAGCTGCATAAATAGCAGTGTAAACTTACAGAAAGACTAGTAATTATAGTGCCATTGATGGTCTTTGTTGCTTTAATTCTGAGGCAGCCAGAATGATTAAACTGAATCTTAATCGACTTCTCCATTAAAAATGCTGGCAGAGGAGCTCCTTTAACCTTTCCCATTGATTGAACACAACAATCACCATTCAATTATAATGCAAAAGGACATTTGTTATAATGTAGAAAAGATGCATGAGCCATTTCCTTTTACTCAAGACAATCAATGAGATGACTCCTACTTCTGCAAAGGTGAGGATGCTCTACCTGGGAGTCTGATAAAGTCAAAACCAAACAGAAACCTCCCCACTGTACTGAGGAGCGTACTGATGAAACTAATCGGGAACAGATTCATTAAGAAGAAATGTATTTTCTATTGCTATTTACAATGGCCACATCTATCCTTGTGATTGTGATTGTTTTGCTTCCTAGGTTTTCAAAGTACTTAAATTACCGTGATCAAAGGTTTAATGGTGAATTAATGAGAGTGGTTACTGTGCCTTTTATATGTGTTCTCTGTGCATGCTTAACAATACAAATCAAGGCAGTACTGGTAATTGGAATAACAGAATTTTAGACTACGAAGGAGCCTTCGAGATTAACTGATTTACTTAAGGTCAGATGGCTAATTGTCACAAACCGTGCACTAGGATTCAGGTCATTCAATTACGCATACAATGCTTGTTGCATTTGTCACTTCTGAAGTATCATTCATTTTTAGTTCTGCTTTTTACTTGATTCTATGATTGTACGGAAAGTTCAGGGAATATACTTACATCATGTAACCTAAAATGTATGACTGACTCTGAAAGTATAGTTTGTATACAGTTTCCATATACATAGTAGTAGTGGACTAAACATGGTGCTAGATTCTTTGCTATACCTCCCATTGAGCTGCAGACTATGATTCTCCTCCCCTTGAATCTGGGCTATCTCAGTGACTTGACCAATAGAATGTGGTGGAAGTGACATCTGGAAGTTAAGATGCTAGGTCCTAAGAAGTATTGCAATTGTTGTCATTGCTTCTCGGAAACTTGCTCTGGAGAAGCTAATTGTTGTTTAAGACGCATGACTACTCACAGACCACTCAGTTATAAGGAAGCTGAAGCCACTAAATGGAGAGTCTATAAAGAGAAAAACACCCCCACTGTCTTAGCCGTTCCACACCAGGAATGACATGTGAGTGAAGAAGGCATCTTCAGACATCCCAGGGCCAGTGAACAGGATGTGGAGAACTAAGGAAACCGGTTGACATCTAGAATCAAGGCCTTAGGGATATGGCTTTAGTCAGATTAAGACAACTGACCAGTATGGCCTTAATATTCCTCAGCTTGACTGAATTTAGACAGGTTTCTTTCTTACTAAAAACCCCTGACCTCCCTTTTCTTAAAGCAATTACTTCAAAAAACTTGCAGTTGTAAATTCTCTGTCTGCCCCCTTGAGATGTAAATCTCCCAGCCTCTTGCAGTTTTACAACACAAGAATGCCTTTCTCAAGGAGCAGGGAGTCATCCTTTCAGAATATAAACATCAAGAATGATACAGCCTCTATCTTCCTGGGGACTGCAGGAAGATAGTCTTTCTGGGGACTGCAATTGCCTAACTTGGCAAATGCAAATGTCCTTATCATTGACCAACTTCCCTTCTGATGTTCTCCAGTACTATTACCAGCTCATCTCAGGATTCAAAATGCCTCCCACCTTCTATTTCAGTGGAGTTAAGCTCAATTCCTCTTCCCAATTGCAATAATCTTTAACAAAGTCTCCCTTGCCTCTCCTGGTGCCATTTTTCTTTGATACAACCAATTCAGTCATTTGTTTCTCTCTATCGGAGGCCCTAGTCATCAAGGATCAGGGACTAGTCATTTCTGCAGTGCCCTGCCCTGATTCCAGACCCCCAAAATCATGTGCACAATAAAATGGTGTTGTTTTTACACCATTAAAGTTTTCTATATAGTTTTTATGGACCAATTGATAACTGGGAAGTCTCTATAGATAGACAAATAGGTATACACACACACGTATAATGTGTATAGTTATACATTGTATAGATACAGATAGTTATATAACTATCCAAGTTCAAGAGCCTCAATTTCTAGCTGTATTCAGAGGAGGCTAGAAGTATGTAGTTCGGGACGCCTGGGTGGCTCAGTCAGTTAAGTGTCCGACTTCGGCCCAGATCCTGATCTCACAGTTCCTGAGTTCGAGCCCAGCATTGGGTTCTGTGCTGACAGCTTAGAGCCTGGAGCCTGCTTCGAATTCTGTGTGTCCTCCTCTCTCTGCCCTTCCCCTGTTCAGGCTCTGTCTCTCTGTCTCTCAAAAATAAGTAAACATTAAAAAAAGAAGTATGAAGTTCATGTTGCTAATTTACTTTGGAAGATGTACTAGGGCTCAGTGCATTTCATTACTAGGAGAACATGTACAACTCTTCACTTTAAGTACTTTGAATATATGTCTAATCACCAAAACAAAGATTATTATAGTTATAATAATTATTTTGTGTGTACTTAAACACTGATTATATAGCCAGCCCCATATCTCTAGATTACCTTTTTTAAACTCAGGGTGAATGTACAGCTAACAGTGTTTAGGATGATTTTAAAAGTAAATAAGTTATACTCTTCTGAAATAAGCAAAGAACATGGAGATATAAGATGAACAAAACCAAAAAAAATTTTACCTCTGAAAAAGACCCAGATTTGAAATGGCAGTCTTTCCAAGTTCAAGGCAACCACATTTCAAATTTTTGATTCAAAGACTAAATTATTTTTTTTAAATAAATTCTCTTTTTCTCGGAGAGACAGAGAGAGAGAGAAAGAGAGCAGGGGAGGGACAGAAGAGAATCTCAAACAGGCTCAGGACTGTCAGTGCGAAGCCCAGTGTGGAGCTCCATCTCCCAAAGTGTGAGATCATGACCTGAGCCCAAACCAAGAGTTGGAGGTTTAGCCAACTGAGCCTCCCAGGAATCACTAAATCATTTTTTCAAGTAATAATAAAAGTTTGCAGAAAGGCATAATTTATTGAAGTATTTTATTATATTTCCAAGTTAGCATGTAAATTTTCAAGAAAGGAAGGTATGTTTAATGGAAGGAAAACCTAGAATATTTCAATACAACATTTTCAGCCCGATTTGGCTAGAATGACCAGTTAGTTTTGAGAAACTTGTTATGCATGGAGTCAGTTTTAGTATTCTTGTTTGTCAACCGATGTCTTTCAGAGGGTACATCCAAAGATCTGTCTATGTCTTGTTTTTAACAGGAAAAAAAAATCATGATCCATAATTTTGAGTATAAGATTAAACTATTTCTCCTCAAGACATTTTTTGCTGAATCTGCTTACTTTTTATTGAAAATTATAACATTTCACATATAAATCTCTAAAGTATGGCTTTTATTGGTTTACTTATTTTTCATATGCTACATATTTATTTTATGCCTAATTAATAATTTTCCAGGTCATAAAAAGTGCTGTTTTATTATGTTTTGTGAAAATATGTTGACTATAGAATATATGTGCCCCACATATCACTTTCAGGAGAGCAAGTATCACAAAAAGAATACATTAAATCTGCTATCATGGTGGACCGCAGCTTCAAAATGTTTAGGGATTTGTTTGTAAAAGGAATAGCTTAGCCGGAACACACTGGATGGATTAGGTTCATCATCAGACTCAGTGTGACTTTGGAACTGCTCAAGTCAGGCTCTGGGCACAGGGACTTCACGGCAGTTCTCTGTTGAGTGGGAGGTGAACTGATAAATTACTTTCTGTGGGCTGAAAGATTTGCCCCCAAGCTTAGGAAACAGAGCAAGCTTTGTCTGGTGTAATAAGTTCTGATTGTATCATTCATGGAGCAGAAAACTTTGATGGGTGATTGCCCCACGAATTAAAGCCTTTCCAAAGTCAACCTTCTTGCATCACTTTTCCCTGATAATGGCTGTGAAGATATAGATGGGCCATTTAGTAACAGGGTTGTGCCTTTGGCTTCCCACTATTACTTAGTTTTATGACATATCCTAGAATTTGTACATTCTGGTTATGCTGACTCAACATGTGCCTTTCTTTATGCTGATAGAATGACGGTTGTAATAGTGGATGGGATTGAAATTAGGCTTTTTAAAAAACCTTTTGATTATTACATGAAAAGATTGTTTTAAAAATACATTGAAATCCCTTTCTCTGAAGGGTTTTGTCTAGGTTAACTCTTTCCTGAAGGAGTTTTAGCAACTCAGAGATCAAATATTTCATCACTTTTCCCTGGCAAATAAAAATAAACTCCAGCCAGACAAAAGACAAAGAGTTCCTTAGCCTCCAAGTTGCTAACCTGTTGACCAGGAAACTGGTCTCTGAGTTTCAGAATGTGACTCTTAGCACTTGCTGATAACTTTAAGATAATGTTTTAGAAGGTACTTATGCTCAAATGCACATTTTTTGTATTTTATTTTGGTTAAAATTTCCATTTTCCCTGAATTCAAGCTTCTTTATATGTTGGTGTAATTTTTTGATGTATTAGATATATTTGAAAGCCATGAATCTTGGAGGACATTAAGTAATTTCATGAATTTACCCATTCATTTATTAAACTAACTCCTGTTATATCAGAAAGGGCTAGTTCTGAGAAGAGCACTGAATTATCAGTTGAAAGGGAGCTCAGGGGAAAAAAAGGAGAATATCACATGGAAAGAAAAAAATAAAAGCCTGTCCTGGAGATCAGGAAGCTTTCTTGGGGAAATGCTTTAGGGAATGAGTAAGAATTCATGAGAATGACACTTAGGAGTTTGCTAACTGACTTGCTGGATTGGGGGAGAAGGATGATGAAAGAGAGAAAATCCAGGGAAGTCCCACTTTTGAAAATAAATTAAGAAGATTTACATATTTGTCGGTTCTATAGAAGAGTTAATACACATAGCAATTAAGGTTTTTGTCTTGGAAGTGTTAAAGAACTTGACCCTAACTAAGTCCATGGGAGCCTGAGCTATCACAGGTGAGCAGGGAAGTTAGTGGTGTTTACACTCCCATCACCCTTAGCATTCTGGGTCAGCACCAGAAATGTATCAGAATCACAGCTGACTTCATTTGATTAAGGAAACTCTGCTCAGCCCTGGCACTGTCAGGAACTCGGGTGTGAAATAAGATACGGAGGAACCTTAGCTGGATCCCCTCCTGCCCAGCCCAGTGCTGGGTGTGGAGGATGTCCAGACCTTTTCCTGGCTTGATCAGATGCCTGAAATTCTAAACTTGTGTTTGCATGCTGTAGAAAAGGCAAGTCATCAGCAAGAGTTCTATCTTTGTTCATGATTGCAAGCCTCTACCCCTCCCTGGCCTGATGGCAGTAGAAAGCTGGATTATAGCCTTGCGTTTGGCTGGGCCAATTGCCTCCATCATTCTGGGTCAAGTCTTTCCTTCAGAGGCCAGCCCTCCATAGGTCAGTCTTGGACAGCTAAACCTAAGCTCTCAGTATCAATTGAAAAAAGAGTTCTGAGGTAAAACACACTAGACTATGTTAAAGAGAAATTTTCTTACATGATTTTACAAAGCTCTGGCATGCTAATGGGGGAGTAATTTTTAGAGAGAGCAGTATAGTAAGGACTGTTGTCCAAATTCCTTGAATATATACCCTCTTTGATATCAATCTCCTGGAATTAGTGTTACTTAGATACATTTTGGGAAATGCCACATTTTTGTGACATTTGATCTATCATATCTTGATATTTATATTTGTATTTAAGATTATACTAAGCTCTTAGTCATTGAAACATGTGACCTTTATGTCCCATTTAGATTTATGCCTTGAATTCTACTTTTTATGACATTACCTTTAGGACTTCCACTTTCTGTTTTTTGAGGATTTGCCTGATCTAATTGGTGTATGCTTTTGTCTTCAAGTCACTCGTCATTAAATAAGACCTCACAGTGGATATTAAGTTTTTAATGTGAGAGACTTTTTCAATTTTTTTAACTTTTTTATTGAGATAATTCTAAATTCACAAGCTGTTTTAAGAAAGATCTCCTGTGGAAGATGGCAGAGAAGTAAGGAGCTCCGTACTTGCACTCGCGCCCATACATCACATGGAAAAGATCTGAAGCCACTGGAAACCTTACAAAACCTGAGAGATTGGGAGAAAAAGGATGCAGAATCCACTGAGAGAGCCTTCTAATGTGAGTGCGAACCAGGGAAGATAAAATCGGACAGGGATCGGAGACTCCAGGGTGGGAGGCGATCCCCGTCTACCCTCTACGGGGAGTGAGAGGGGAAAAGGAGAGAGTCTGAAACAGAGAAACCTCCGCTCCTGGGGAAAACCTCCACTCGGGGCATAGAAAGACCGTACTTGCCAAATACCTGCACACCAGGTCCCCTCGCGCCAACTGGTCCCAGGGGGCTGAGCACACAAACCACTGCTTTGTGCTGGCTCCTGCCAGGCTGGACTTCAGAGTGGTGGCGCTCCTGCCGCCATTGACCTCATGGGGGGCTGGGGCCCCTGGTAGAGCCACGCGTGGACTCTGGGCGTCCGGCCTCCTGGCTGGCTGGGGCTCTGGAGGGAAGGCAAAGAGATAAAAACTGGGATATCAGCCTGTGAGTTCATGTTTCAGGTGACGAGCCATAGAGGGACCCGGTTTTCCTCACTCCAGCGGGCTCGGCGCACCCGCAGGCAAGCCCCCGCCCATGCTCGCCAGCCAGCCCAACCCAGAGAAGGAAGCAGCGATTCTGACTGTGCCCCCAGAGCTCGCAGGGGGCCTGGAATTGCCCCGAGGGGGTTGCCTGGGAAGCTGTGTGTAAGGCAATTTCAGCGGGGCGCGCAGACTGGGATTTGGAGATTGGAACTGGCTTGGGTGGAAGAGTGCAACCAACTTCAGCTGCGCCCCCGGTATGGGGAGTTTACCGCCCAAAAGAGCGAGGTGCAGCTCTTGGTTCAAGAAGGGACTGGAGCACCGTCACTCTCCTCTCCACAAACACCAAGGCGGAGCTCCCGCCTGAGGCATTGGATCATGCCATGCCCATCCCTGTCTGAGAGCTGCCCTCTTCCCTCTTTTTTTCCCCCATATTTTTTTTCTTTCTTTTTTTTTTCTTCTTTCTCTTTTCTCTCTTTTTTCCCCAGAACACTGACCTGATTAACTCTGGTCGCCGGCTTGCTAAAACAATCACAATGAGTCCATTCTGTAGATGTAAATTCTACACCTACCGACAGTTTCAGCTCTTTCTCTCAGGAGTAATTAGACAATATAGTTGCTCTGGATAATTCCAGCATCCTTCTCTCACCTATCCAACCATATTCTACACTTTACCTCTTTGAAAAAAGCTTCTTATCCTTTCTGCCTGTTTATTCTATTTCCAATTTTGACTCATCCCGCCCTGCCTTCTCTCTCTTTCTCTATGCTCTTCAATCAGCACTGCATACACATGGCTATTTAACTGCAGCTGGGAAATCCGGTTATATGCTTTAAACCGTTCTTTGTCCATCGGTTTTCTTCTTTTTTTCCTTTTCTTTTCTCCTTTTTGACCCTTTTATGTATTTTATACTCCCTATTATTCGCCCTCCCTCCTCCGTCTTTTCTCTTAACTTTTTAGTTTCCCTCTCACTTTGCATGTTGGTTGAATTAGCCTGTGCGTTTGTGTGCTCCTGCTCCCTGTGTGTTTGTCTGTCTGTTTTCTTTTCCAGGGCTACCTCAAGAAACAAGCCAGAGTACACAAGGTGGAGAGTCCCAAATATCACTATGAATAGGAAAATAGAATAACCACGGTCCCAACAAGAGAGACCAAGAGATACCATTCCAAAAACACTCTCTGAAAGGATAGGCCCTGAACAATCAAAGAGTCTTCTTGGATATAGCAGCGCTCATAGATACAGAGAGCATAACAGGCCTTTAAAACCAACAAGAGCCGGAAAGCTAACTAAAATGATGAAACGAAAGAGCTCTCCTCCAAAGAAACTCCAAGAAGAAATGACAACTAATGAACTGCTCAAAACAGATATCAGCAGCATAAGTGAACAAGATTTTAGAATAATAATGGTAAAATTAATAGCTGGGCTTGAAAAAAACATAGGGGACATCAAAGAAACTATGGCTACAGACAGAATGGAAAATAAAAATAGGCATGAAGAATTAAAAAATGTGATAAATGAGATACATAATGAATTAGAGGCCTCCAATGCACAATTGAAGAGAAAGAAAGGAGAATGAGTGATCTAGAAGACACCATTATAGAAAAACAAGAAGCTGACAAAAAAAGAGACAAACTGATCCAGGAACAGGAAAGAAGAATTCAAGAGCTCAGCGATACGGTCAAACGCAACAATATCTGTATCATAGGAATCCCAGAAGAGGAAGGGAGAGGGAAAGGTGCTGAAGGAGTCCTGGAACAAATTATAGCAGAAAACTTCCCCCACCTGGGGAAGGAAGTAAATGTGGAAATACAGGAGGCTCAGAGGACTCCCCTCAGACGTAACTTGAATCGATCTTCTGCAAGGCATATCATAGAAAAATGGCAAAATACAAGGACAAAGAGAGAATTTTGAAAGCAGCTAGGGAGAAAAGGGCCCTAACATACAAAGGCAAACCTATCAGAGTGGTGACAGACCTATCTACTGAAACGTGGCAGGCCAGAAAGGAATGGCAGGAGATCTTCAATGTGATGAACAGTAAAAATATGCAGCCAAGAATCCTCTATCCAGCAAGCCTGTCATTCAAAATAGAAGGAGACATAAAAACCTTTCCAAATAAACAGAAATTGAAAGAATTTGTCACCACGAAGCCAGCCCTACAAGAAATCCTTGAGGAGGACGCTCTGAAGGAAAGGTTGCAAGGAACAGAGATACCAGAGACACCACCACAAACATGAACCCTACAAAAGATACAAAGACTCTAAACCCACGAATTCAATAATAACCCTGAATGTAAATGGGCTGAATGCTCCAATCAAAAGACATACGGTAGCAGAATGGATTAAAAAACAAAATCCATCTATATACTGTCTACAAGAAACTCATTTTAGACTGGAAGATACCTTCAGATTAAAGTAAGGGGATGGAGAAATATATATCATGCAACAGGAAATCAAAAGAAAGCCGGAGTAGCTATACTTATATCAGACAAACTGGACTTTAAATTAAAGACAATCACAAGAGATGAAGAAGGGCACTACATAATAATTACAGGGTCTATCCATCAGGAAGAACTATCATAAATGTCTCCGCACAGAATACGGGAGTACCTATATATATATATAACAATTATTCACAAATAGAAATAAGCTTATAGATAAGAATGTGCTAATAGCAGGGGACTTTAATACTCCGCTTACAGCAATGGATAGGTCAACCAGACAGAAAATCACTAAAGAAATAACGGACTTGAAAGACACATTGGACCAGATGGATCTGATGGATATATTTAGAACTTTCCATCCTGAGGCCAGGGAATTTACATTCTTCTCAAGTGCGCATGGCACACTCTCCAAGTTAGATCACATACTAGGACATAAAGCAGCCCTCAATAAATATAAAAGAATTGAGATCATACCATGCACACTGTCAGATCATAATGCTTTGAAACTTGAAATCAATTACAGGAAGAAGACTGGAAAACCTCCAAAAACATGGAGGTTAAAGAACACCCTACTAAAGAATGAATGGGCCAATCAGGCAATTAGAGATGAAATTAAAAAATATGTGAAAACAAATGAAAATGAAAACACAACAATTCAAAATCTATGGGATGCGGCAAAGGCAGTCCTAAGAGGAACGTACATTGCTCTCCAAGCCTATTTCAAGAGATTAGAAAAAGCACAAGTGCAAAATCTAACAGCTCACCTAAAGGAACTAGAGGCAGAGCAACAAGAGCGCCCTAAACCCAGTAGAAGAAGAGAAATAGTAAATATTAGAACAGAAATAAACAACATAGAGACCAAAGAAACAATTGAACAGATCCATGAAACCAAGAGTTGGCTTTTTGAAAAAGTAAACAAAATTGACAAACCTCTAGCCAGATTTATCCAAAAGAAAAGAGAGAGCACCCAAATAGACAAAATTATGAATGAAAATGGACTTATTACAATCAACCCCTCAGAAATACAAGCAATTATCAGGGAATACTATGAAAAATTATATGCCAACAAGTTGGACAACTTAGAAGAAATGGACAAATTTCTAAACACACACTCACTACCAAAATTCACATGGGAAAAAGTAGGAAATCTGAACAGACCCATAACGAGTGAAGAAATCGAATTAGTGATCAAAAATCTCCCAACAAATAAGAGCCCTGGACCTGATGGCTTCCCTGGGGAATTCTACCAGACATTTAAGACAGAATTAATCCCAATTCTTCTCAAGTTATTCCAAAAAATAGATATCGAAGGAAAACTCCCAGACTCATTTTATGAAGCCAGCATCACTCTGATTCCCAAGCCAGACAGAGATCCAGCAAAAAAAGAGAACTACAGGCCAATATCGTTGATGAATACGGATGCAAAATTCCTCAACAAGATCCTTGCCAATGGAATCCAGCAGCACATAAAAAAGAATCACCCACCAAGATCAAGTGGGATTCATTCCTGGGTTACAGGGCTGGTTCAGCATTCGCAAATCAATCATTGTGATACATCACATCAATAAAAGAAAAGATAAAAACCATATGATCCTGTCAACAGATGCAGAAAAAGCATTTGACAAAATACAGCATCCCTTCTTAATAAAGACTCTAGAGAAAGTCGGGATAGAAGGCACCTACTTAAACATCATCAAAGCCATCTATGAGAAGCCTTCAGCTAACATCATCCTCAACGGGGAAAAACTGAGAGCTTTCCCCCTGAGATCAGGAACACGACAGGGATGTCCACTCTCACCACTGTTGTTTAACATAGTGCTGGAAGTCCTAGCATCAGCCATCAGACACCAAAAGGAAATCAAAGGCATCAGAATTGGCAAAGAGGAAGTCAAACTTTCACTCTTCGCAGATGACCTGATACACTACATCGAAAACCCGACAGACTCCACCAGAAGCCTACTAGAACTGATCCAAGAATTCATCCAAGTTGCAGGGTACAAAATCAACGTACAGAAATCGGTTGAATTCTTATACACCAACAATGAAGCAACAGAAAGAGAAATCAAGAAACTGATCCCATTCACAATTGCACAAAAAACCATAAAATACCTCGGAATAAACCTAACCAAGGATACAAGAGATCTGTATGATGAAAACTATAGAAAACTTATGAAGGAAATTGAAGAAGACACAAAGAAATGGAAAAACATTCCATGCTCATGGATAGGAAGAATAAATATAGTTAAAATGTCATTACTACCCAAAGCTATCTACACATTCAATGCAATTCCATTCAAAATTGCACCAGCATACTTCTCAAATCTAGAATAAACTGGCGCACCTGGGTGGCTTAGTCGGTTAAGCGTCCGCCTTTCGCTTAGGTCATGATCTCGCGTTTCGTGGGTTCGAGCCCCGCATCGGGCTCTGTGCTGACTGACAGCTCGGAACCTGGTGGCTGTCTCACAGTCTGTGACTCCCTCTCTCTCTGACTGTCCCCTGCTCACACTGTCCTCTCTCTCTCCTAGAAATAAATAAAATATTTTTAAAAATACTTTTTAAAAAAACTAGAACAAACTATCCTAAAATTTGTATGGAACCACAGACGACCCCGAATAGCGAAAGTAATACTGAAAAATAAAACCAAAACGGGAGGTATCACCATCCCTGACTTTAGCCTCTACTACAAAGCTGTCATCATCAAGGCAGTATGATATGGGCACAAAAACAGACACATCGACCAATGGAACAGAATTGAGAACTCAAAAGTGGACCCAAAAGTATACAGCCAACTATCTTTGACAAAGCAGGAAAGAATATCCAATGGAAAAAAAGACAGCCTTTTTAAAGGATGTTATTGGGAGAACTGGACAGCAACATACAGAAGAAGGAAACTAGATCATTTTCTCACACCATGCACAAAAATAAACTCCAAATGGATCAAGGACCTGAACGTGAGACAGGAAACTATCAACACCCTAGAGGAGAAAGCAGGAAACAACCTCTTTGATCTCCACCGCAGCAACTTCTTACTTGACACATCCCCAAAAGCAAAGGAATCAAGAGCAAAAATAAATGATTGGGACCTCATCAAGATTAAAAGCTTCTGCACAGCAAAGAAAACAACCCACAAAACTAATAGGCAACCAACGGAATGGGAAAAGATAGTTGCAAATGACATAACAGACAAAGGGTTAATATCCGTAATCTATAAGGAACTCACCAAACTCCACACCCGAAAAACAAACAACCCAGTGAAGAAATGGGCAGAAGATATGAACAGACACTTCTCCAAAGAGGACATCCAGATGGCCAACAGACACATGAAATGATGCTCAGCATTCCTCCTCATCAGGGAAATACAAATCAAAACCACACTGAGATACCACCTCACGCCAGTCAGAGTGGCTAAAATGAGCAAATCAGAGAACTCTAGATGCTGGCGAGGATGTGGAGAAACGGGCACCCTCCTACACTGTTGGTTGGAATGTAAACTGGTACAGCCCCTCTGGAAAACAGTGTGGAGGTTCCTCAGGAAATTAGCAATAGAACTCCCCTATGACCCAGCAATAGCACTGCTAGGAATTTACCCAAGGGATACAGAAATGCTGATGCATAGGAGCACATGTACCCCAATGTTCATAGCAGCACTCTCCACAATAGCTAAAACCTGGAAAGAACCTAAGTGTCCATCAACAGATGAATGGATCAAGAAGATGTGGTTTATCTATACCATGGAATACTACATGGCAATGAGAAAGAATGAAATCTGGCCATGTGTAGCAACATGGATGGACCTTGAGGGTGTTATGCTGAGTGAAGAAAGTCAGGCAGAGAAGGACAAATATCATACGCTTGAATGTATAGGAGGATTAGGAGGAATTTGACAGAGGAACTAGGGGTAGAAGGAGGTGGGAAATGATGGGGGAAAGGGAGAGAGGCAAACCATGAGAGACTCTAATGCTGACAAAAACTGAGGACTGATGGATGTGGGGGGAGGGGGGGAGATGGGCATGGAGGAGGACACTTGTGGGGATGAGCACTGGGTATTATGTGGAAACTAATCTGACAATAAACTATTTGAAGAAAGAATGAAAGAAAGAAAGAAAGAGAGAGAGAGAAAGAGAGAGAGAGAGAGAAAGAAAGACAGAGAGAGAGAGAGAGAAAGAGAGAAAGAAAGAAAGAAAGAAAGAAAAAGAAGAGAGAAAGAGAGAGACGAAAGAGAGAGAGAGAGAGAAAGAAAGAAAGACAGAGAAAGAGAGAGAGAGAGAGAGAGAAAGAAAGAAAGAAAGAAAGAAAGAAAGAAAGAAAGAAAGAAAGAAAGAGAGAAAGAGAGAGAGACAGAGAGAGAGAGAGAGAGAGAGAAAGAGAGAGAAAGAAAGAGAGAGAGAGAGAAAGAAAGAAAGAAAGAAAGAAAGAAAGAAAGAAAGAAAGAAAGAAAGAAAGAAAAGAATCTCCTGTGTATATCTTTATCCGGTTTCCCCCAATAGTAACCCCTGGCAAGATTGTAACACAATATCACACCAGGATGCAGACTGATACAGCCAAGATACAGAACATTTCCATCACCACACGGCTCTCTTATGGTGTCTTTTATGGCCACGCCTACATCCTGTCTTCCTCCCACACCCCCACCCCCTTTAGCCCTGGCAACCACTAAACTGTTCTTCATTAAAAAAAAAAAAAATCATTTCAAACATTTTTTTCAAAAAGGAACCCTACCTTATATAAACTTTTTGAGTTGATGAATTTTTCCTTCAATAGAAGTTACTGGAGGCTGGTCCAGGTCATTGCATGTGTCAATAATTTGATACTTGTATTACTGAGTACTATTCTACCCTATGGATATACCCCTGTTTATTTAACCATTTACTCATTGAAGGACATCTCGGTTGTTTCCAGTTCTTGGTTATTATGAATAAAGCTGCAATAAACGTTTGTATGTGGGGATGTGGGAACACAAGTCTTCATTTCTTTGGATAAATGCCCAGTAGTATAATTGCTGGATTGTATAGTAACTGCATAATTTATTTTTTAACAAATATAATAAAAACAAAATCACAAAAAAATTCTTTTCTAGGGAAGATGTGCCATTTCACATTCCCATCAACAATGTGTGAGTCAACTAGTTTCCTTGTATCTTCCCCAACATTTGGTGTTATTACTATTTCCTATTTTAACCATTCTAATAGATGTACAGTGATATCTCATTGTAGTTTTCATTTTCATTTCTTTAATGGCTAATGATGTTGGACTTATTTTCATGTGCTTACTTGCCATGTACATATCTTCAGAGAAATATCTATTATAGCTTCTGCCCAGATTCTAATTATATTGTCTTTATATTTTTACTGTTGAGCCTGAGAGTTCTATACATATTCTAGACACTGATCTTCTGCCCCATTGATGATTTGCAGATATTTTCTCCCACCCTGGAACTTGTCTTTTCATCTTCTCAATAGTCTTTCTGTAGAGCAAATGTGTTCAATATGGATGAAGTCAAATTTATCGATTTTTCTTTTGATGGATTATGATTTTGGTGTCAACCAGAGGAATGCTTTGTCTAGCCCTAGAGCTCTAACTTTTCTCCAAATTGTTTTCCTAAAAGTTTTATATTATATTTTATATTTAAGTCTAAGATCCATTTTGTGCTAGTTTTTGTGTAAGTTCTGAGACTTAGTTCAAAGATTTTTGCTTATTTGTTTTCTTTTCTTGTTGTTGTTGTTGTTGTCTAAGGATGTCCAATTGCTTCAACACTATTTGTTGAAAACTCTATTGATTTTGTACCTTTGCCAAAAATCTGTTTACACCATGTTTTAGAAATTCTATATTTAGTGGCTCAGTCAGCTAACTGTCTAACTCTTGATTTTGGCTCTGGTCGTGATCTCATAGTTTTTTGAGTTTGAGCCCTACTTCGGGCTCTATGCTGACAGTGTGGAGCCTGCTTGGGATTCTTTCTCTCTCCCTCTCTCTCTGTCCCTCCCACATTCATGCTATCTCTGTCTCTCTCAAACTAAAGAAATTAATTAAAAAAAGAAATTCTATTTTTACATGGTTTCAAGGTTAAGGTTCCAGTTTTGTTGTAGATCAAATTCCAAGAGATCATTGAACCTGGAGTGCTTTTAGAAACTCCTTGAAATTCCTTTCATCTTTTGGCAAATTGAAAAACAGCACCAGTTCCACAATCCTTCCTACAGTAACACCCTTTACAATGTAACTTTCTAATGCCCTTACACTCAGACTCTGGGCAAGGCTATGTCAGCTGCTTTGGACAAAAGAATGGGGCAAAATAAACATGTGTTAGTTCTGAACGTAGGTGCAAAAGCCCTTGTGTATTTCTGCTTCTTTTGGATTCTGCAGTCATCATAGAAGCATGTTTTGGCTGGCCTAAGGATCATAAAAACATGGAGTAGAGTTCAACTACCCAAACTCCTGAGTGGAGGCCAACATAGATAAACCAGCAGTCAGTAGGTCTCCGAAGAGGTGAGTAAGCCCAGCTGAGCTCAAGGGGGCTACTAAACTCCCACGCACTCCCAAGCACAGGAACAGCAGCACTGATTTTCATATATCACTGAAGTTCTAAAGTTGTTTGTTATTAAGTATTATTGTGGCAATTGAGCATTAATACATAACTTAGATTGCTTGGGCTGCTGTAACAAAATACTACAGTCTGAGTTGCTAACAAACCACAGAAATGTATTTCTCACAAGTTCTGGAGACTGGAAGTCCACGTTAGACCAGGGTGCTAACATGGTTGGATTCTGGGTTGCACACTGCCTACTTCTCACTTTCTCTTCACAAGGGACCAGTTAGGTCTCTGTGTCTCTTCTATAGAATACTAGTCTCAATTATGAGGGCAGAGCCCAATTACCCCCTAAAGGCCCCACCTTCTATTATCATCATCTTGAGAAGGTGGAATTTCAACATATGACTTTTGGGGGACATAAATATAGTAGTCCTGTTCCTTTACTTCCAGTAATGAAACAAATTTATCCTTTGTACAGTATTTATTTGGTTATTTCAATTGGTGGAGTTTGATATTGTGTTCAAGTTTTTGTATCACCTAAAAGTAACAATGTACATTTTTTTCTTGGAATTCTCATACTATGCCTATAAAAACAGATCTTTTTTTCTATACATACACTGAAAAAATATTATTTTTTAATTTAATTGGTGGATAGCTGTCCTGTTTGTGCAGCTGTCCATAAGTCTTTAATTAAGATTGTTACAGCCTTTCTTGTGATCCCTGAATGGATAAAGTTTCCCACTCTGCATCCACAAAAATGAAGGTCACCTGACAAATCCCATGTCAGTAAAATGAGGGAAAAAATATAAAACATGTTCTGTATCAAGTATTTTTAAGTGTATAATATAACTTAAGGATAAAAAGAAATGAGAAATAAAGAATCCAAGGGCCGCCTGGGTGGCTTAGTCGGTTAAGCGTCCGACTTTCGCTTAGGTCATGATCTCGCGGTTCGTGGGTTCGAGCCCCGCGTCAGGCTCTGTGCTGACTGCCAGCTCGGAGCCTGGAGCCTGATTCAGTCTGTGACTCCCTCTCTCTCTGACCCTCCCCTGTTCACGCTGTCTCTCTCTCTCTTAGAAATAAATAAAACATTAAAAAAAAAGAAAAAGAAATAAAGAATCCAATATAGCACCATGATTTTCCAAAAGATCAAATTACATATATTTGCATAGAAACAATACAAATTTGTGAAGGATTTTATGGGAAATAATTTTTGGCTGTTTAAGAAATATCTGCATGTGATATGTAAATTCTCAGGTAGCTTTCTTCTTTAGAGTTCTGAAACTTCTAATACTCTTCCTTTTTGCCTTTGGGTTCAGTAGATTAAAAGGCACTTGGTCATTAAATAAACTTTGAAGATAGTTATGTGCAGATTTGACTTTGGGGTACAAATATACAGGAGCAATTTGTAGCCGAGGAAGGTGGAAGTATGGGAGAGTAATATTTGAACAAGAATTGACTGAGGAGGAATTTTCTGCTTCAGACAGGCATCAATAGCAGATGGTGAGGCCTACTGGGAAATAAGTAGAAGTACTGGGAAAGGGAATTCTGTATTGTGGCAAATATAAGATCTGATGCAGCAGAAATGTCTCTCAGGAAACTGAAGCGAAATTGCCCATTAATGTTTTATAAACACTTTTTTATAGAAGAGATAAAAATTAATAAAAAAAGAAGAGGTATTTTGGATAGCAAGATTTGTGCAGAAATATTGCAGGATCCGCTGATAGCACCTGGTGATCTCTCTAGAATTTGTAACATGTGCAAGTTTACAACAAAACTTTTTAAGTGTATTTTTTGAAGTTTGAGGTGTTTGAATACAACATTAAATAAAATATGTGAATATTACGTTGAAGAAAAAAGACAACAGATTTTTAAAGGAATAGTAATGGAAGTTTACTTCTTTCTCAACTATGCTGTTTAAAATGTTTACTATTACATGTCAATGTTTTACTGTTACTATATGAAAATAAACATATAGAGTCACACTATTTTAATGCACATTAAAATTAAT
Source organism: Proteles cristata cristata (assembly GCA_017311185.1). Lineage (NCBI taxonomy): Eukaryota > Metazoa > Chordata > Mammalia > Carnivora > Hyaenidae > Proteles > Proteles cristata. Next base: position 51,640 of record JAESUZ010000772.1, on the reverse strand, counting down.
TTAAACAAAAGAGGCACTTGGGTGGCTCAGTTGGTTAAGCACCCAACTCCACTTTGGCTGAGGCCATGATCTCACAGTTTGTGGGTTCAAGCCCCATGTTGGGCTCTGTGCTGACAGTGTAAAGCCTGCTTGGGATTCTTTCTCTTTCTCTCTCTACCTCATCCTCTCTCCCTCAAAAATAAATAAGTAAACATTTTAAAAAGTTAAATTAAATTATTTTAAAAATAAGAATAAAATATGGTAATCAATATGTTTTCACTGAGAACCTAAAAATCCAAGTACCATTTTATAGTCACACAGACATACAAACACATATACACACACAAATATACACACCCACACAGGTCCATCATATAACCATTTTACTTAATTTTTGAACATGTTCAGGAGAAAGTTTTCTATAATTTTGTTTTAAAAATGTGGTGACTATTTACTAAGTACTTTTTTTTAGGACATAAAAGCTAGCTGGCCGATGTGCTGAAATATGTATGATTTCGTTAGCATTATATTTTTGAGGGCTTGAGTAGACTATTCGGCTTAATCATGTAAAAATAAATTAAATATTTAAAATAAATCTGGTAGATTAATTCAGATATCCAATATATGACTGACGTTACAATCTAATAAATATTTCTCTTTATAATCAAACACCTGTTTTGTATAAAATGGATTTTCTGTGAAATCAATATATCATGTTGACTGAAACATGAGATATAGAGGAAATATGAACGATACAGAAAGCCTGGACAAATAAAGATCTATATACAAAATTAATATATTTAGATAGTTATAGGCTGAATTTTGTCCCCCAAATTTATGTTACATCCTGAACCCCAGTACATCTGAATATAACTGTATTTGGATAGATGAGGCCTTCAAAAAGCTAATTAAGGTTAAACGAGGCCAATGAAGATGGGCCGTAATCGACTATGATTGGTGTCCCTATAGGAAGAGGAGATTAGGACACAGAAGGATATTCATGTGAAGCACAGGAGAAGATGGCATCCTACAAGCCAAGGAGAGAGGCCTTGGAAGAAACCAACCCTGCGAATACTTTTATTTTGGACTTCTAGTTTCCGGAAGTATGAGAAGATAAATTTCTGTTGCTTAAAGCATCCAGTCTGTGGCACTTTGTTAGGGCAGTCACAGCAAACAATACAAATGCCACAGGTGAAAAAAAAATCTAAGTATTTTAATATAAGGTAGCCACATTTTGTTACTGTCTTAATAATGACATTATGATGTCATAATTCTGTGTGACAACATATTATCCTAAATTGTCATGGCGTCTTAGAAAATGCTGTTTCCTTTAACATAATTTTCAACCATTGTTATGCATGGGACACAACCACCCCTGCTATGAAATTTCTCTACATCCCGTATGTAAACTATCCCTTCTTTCCAAGCCTCACTCACTTCCCTCTGTGTAGCGGCAAGCATGGCTTATTATCAAAAACACATCATACAGGAGGTGTCTGGGTAGCTTAGTGGGTTGAGCGTCCTATTTCAGCTCAGGTCATGATCTCACAATTCATGGGTTCAAGCCTTGCGTCGGGCTCTGTGCTGACAGCTCAGAGCCTGGAGCCTGCTTCAGATTCTTTGTTTCTCTCTCTCTATCTCTCTCTCTCTCTCTTCTCCTTCCCCCACTTGTACTCTCTCTCAAAATAAATAAATAAACATTAAAAATAATAGGTGTCATATAGGAAGTCTAAACTAAAGCAAGTGCATGACTTTGATAGATTTAAAAATCTTCCCATGTTTCCTAAAACTCCCTTGGAGGGAATTTCTCTTTTCTTAACGAGCCAATTGTTTTCATTAACCACTAATTACTTTTTCTAAGCATAGGGGTATATGTCACAAGGATGATGAAATTACATGGGAAAATATTTTACTGATAATTGGGAAATGTTATACCAGCCAAAAATAGCAAGCATCCAGGAGATTATTACTTTAAGTTTGTGGAAAAATTAAAGCATTAGTCTTGATGTATCATGATTATACCATGAAGACTAAAGATAAATTTTAATCACATTATTTTAAAATCAAGTCACCAAATATGACTGTATTATATCTCCACTAAAACATAATCCAAATTTCAGTGATTGTAAAGACTTAGTAAGAATATATTTACCACATTATATTTGTCAAGCATCAGGGTCTCCTTATATTAATTTCCTTAGCCAGCACATATCGACACTGTTGACTACCATCTCCTCTGACATATACAAACAGATTTCATAGTATGTATCTAAACCTTATTTGACAGTGTGAAATAAATGGTCCTCCAAACTTTTTCCAAAGAAAGACAATTTTAGGTGAAATAGGGAATCTGGAAGCTAGGATTTGGCTGAATTTCCATCTTTTAGAAAACTTTTTTGCCTGAGAGGTTATCAGAGTCATAAAATTTCTTGCGATAGGCATTCAGGAAGCTCAGGATGCTGATGACTGTACTCTAGAAGCATTCACATAAACACAAAAGACATGTAAATTGTAGACCATTTGAAGAGTCAGCACAACGGTTAAGGTTTAAAATTAACCCGAAGATAGATCTACCTGCACCTAGGATAACCCAAAAGCAGTCAAAGACCTTCATGGATGATTCAAAGCTAAAATTTCTCTTAGATTCTGCTCTTTCAGCAGTATATTGTCAAACCAACGGACTAATGAAAGTGGATAAGAAAAACAACAGTTTATTTGCAAAATTAGAGGACTGAAAGATGCATTCTTTTCCATATCTTTAGGTTTTAGCCCAAATCAAGTGTTGGTTTAACTGTTAGGCTTTTATGTTGTTTTTAAGAACTCATATTATGTCAAAGCATTTTGAAGTGAATTAAGAAATTAAATTTGTGAATATTCTAAAATAGCATTGAGAAAAGAAAACCAGAAGGAAAATTTAAAAGGAGAGGGAGAAACATTTAGGATCCAGTAGGTCTGCAAGAAGCAAAGTGTTTTCTTAATTTTTTTAAAGTTTATTTATCAATCCTGAGAGAGACAGACAGACAGACAGCGGGGGAGGGAGAAAGAGAGAGGGAGACAGAGAATCCCAAGCAGGGGCTTGAGTCCACAAAATGATGAGATCACATCCTGAGCCAAAAGCAAGAATCAGATTCTTAACAGACTGAACCACCCAGTGGCTTCCAACAAGCAAAGTATTGATTTAAAATGCCATCTATTCAGTTGGAGAAAAATATTTAACAATTCAATTGGTTGGTCTCATGTAGAGAAAGCTGACAGTTCATTACTGAATCAAAACTCATTGCTTTAGCTCTCAGTCCATATGTACGGAGGTAAAATAATGTCATTGTTGAGAGTATGGGCTACAGAGATTGGTTATGTTGGTTCAAATCCTTATGCTTGCTGGCTAGGTATCCCTAGATATTCAGTCTAAGACTTGGTTTCCTTATCTGATAACGAGGAAACTAACAGCACTTCCTCACAGATTTGTTGGAGAATCAGATGATAAGTACATGTAAATATCCTTCACAGATGGCCTGGTATAAGTAAAGGCTTAATAAGTGATCACCATTATTATTTACACATGTCATAAACAGTCAAATCCATTTTCAATTCATACCTAAAGAAAATACAAACTCCATAGTATATATATAAAAAAAAAAGTTAGAGTGAAAAAGTTATACACTTCAGATACATATTCAGCATTACAAAATGGCTTTAACAGACTTAGAATTTTTCATGCATGGCCTCATAATGACAAGATTTCTTAATGAAACGCTTAGATTAGGATTTAAGGAAGTCATTCAAACCAGGCAAAGCATTGTAAAGGGGCAGAAATATCCAAAAGTTTACTGTTCTTGGAAGAAATTATTTCTATGTCTGATTAGATATACTATTATCCAGTTTATAACTTGCTTCCTAATCTAAATGCTACCTAAATCTTTGAATTTTCAATTTTAGTGATTATATATTTTATTCTAGAATTAATAATTACTTCTTTTTCAAATTTTTGGTTCTCCCCACACTGGCTCTGTTCATTAGCTAATGATTTTTACTCCCTCTTTCCAAAGCATTTGAAATACATAAGAAAAAGAAAGAAGAAAGAAAGAAAGAAAGAAAGAAAGAAAGAAAGAAAGAAAGAGCAAGTAAGAAAAAAGAAAGAAAGAAAGAAAGAAAGAAAGAAAGAAAGAAAAGAAAGAAAGAAAGAAAGAAAGAAGGAAGGAAGGAAAGAAAGAAAGAGAGAAAGAAAGAAAACCATAATTCTTTTTTCTAATCGGCATACCAACGCTCAGTACTCCCAGCCTGTTTTTTCTGTGAAATGGTATTTAGTGGTTTTTAAAAAGTGCTGGGAGAATGGTTCAGTGTTCTTCACTCTAAGAAAAATTTAGGACAGCTGTGGAAGCTGAGATCCAGGGAGATGAGGTAAGATTCCAGGTGCTGTCTTTGGCTGCCAGGTCTGTAAAAGAATATTATACGAAAATAAATAAATAGATAGATAAATAAACACTGCTTTTTTAATCACCAAGCAGGCAGGTTTGGGGGAGAGGTGTGCCAAGCCACAAGCGGGCGCTCCCGCAACGCGGCTTTTCCGTTGCTGACTTGTGTCCATCAGTGTGATGCGTGCCAGGAAAACGATGGCGGACCGAGCTAGCTCAGGCACCACCACGGTCAGACCGTCCGAAGACGAGTAGGCGGTGCTGTTTTGTCCTCTTTGTTCTTGGCATTATTGTCCTTCGAGACAAGGAAGAGCAATTTGTGAGTGAAAAAGAAGGTGTTTAAAATGAATTTCTTGGAAGTATTCGTTTTAGTCGACGTTAATTTCACCCCTTCTTGGTTTACTAAAACAACCCAGCGTTTGAAATACCAGGGGCCATCCTTTCTCACAGAATCCATTCCATTCTATGAGTGAGTCCACTTGCCTTTATGTCATATGTGAATTATTTTTAGAGGAAAGAGAAGAGGAAAATTGAGGATACTCATATCCAAAGATGAGGTATTCAAGGTCATGTGTGAGAGAGGTACATCCTTGATTAAGCAAAATTCTAGAAATTTCTCAGGACCCTATAGGGAACATGACTAAAGATCAATTCATGATGTAAAGGAATGCTGAGTGCAGGACCCGGTTTTAGTTGCATAAACATATGTTTATTACAAAAAATGATAGATCAATTTTTTCCAGAAATCCAATTGTCTGAAAGCATGGACAGGAAAACAGTGTCACAAATAGGGCAGATGCCAGTGTAAAATCTAAGGGAGCAAAGGCATCAAGGAAGAAAGTTAAGCTTTTTGTACAGGATTAGTTATGAGTCTGTCAAGGGAAGGAAAGCAACAGCGTGGGGGGAGTTAGGTAATGATCTCTAAATTTCTACGGAGTAGGGGGAGGGCTTGAAATCAGGAAAATGCAAGCCAATTTTTTAGTTTTAACGGGGCTTGGAGAAGTCAAAAGAGAGGTTGTTTTAAAACATAAGATTTTGGAAATGATTCTGAACTACAATAACGTCGACTTCAGCCTTACCTAGTGCTACCTTGCTGCTACCATGGGATAGAAGTAAGAGAAGATGAAGTTCAGGATGTGAAGGAAGAGTGAGGCCCAGCGGTTTATGTGTGTATTGAAGACGCGGTGAGGGGAAGAGGTAGAGAGAAAGACTGTAATCCAAGACTTGTGACAATGGAAGACTTTGGAGGCTCATCCCTGATCCTTGTACTTAACTACAATAAGGACTAGGGAAGAACATTAGAAGTGAATCGTGTGAATTTGCAACAATGCTAGAAGAACAGTAGGGACTAGCTCCAAGATATTTCCTCCGACTTCCTGTGGTGCTGCCCGCTGTCTGATCATCCTGAGATTCTTGACATCAGAATTGCTTCTTTAAATTAGAGAGCATATGTGAAAACGTTCTCATGAAAAGGAATAGAAATGAACTACGTTGTCTGACAAGATAATGTATTTAGATTGGCTTCTACCCTTCTCAAGCTAACTCAGATTAGCTAATTTTCAATTTTGGAAACTCGGAGGCCCTAGATCCAAAGGGATGTGATAGCAGGGTTTGGGGGTGGAAGGGATACAAAAACGAGAGCAAAAAACAGCTTGCGAGTAACTGCATTCGTTTCCTCAGGCTGCAGCTAACTGAGTACCACAGAGCGGCTGGCACAAAATGGCGGAAATGTATCCTCTCACAGTTCTGGAGACTGGAAGTCCAAAATCAAGGTGTCAGCAGGGCGTGGTCCCCTGAGACTCTGAGTAGGATCCTTCCTTGCCTCTTCTGGCTTCTGGTGGTGGCTGCCAGTCCGTGTGCTGCTGTGGCCTGTGGATGCAGCCAGTCCAATCTCTGCCTCTGGCATCACACGGCATCCTCCCTGCACACACCTCCACCCCCATGTATCTCTATGTCTGAATCCAAATATTCCTCTTCTTATTAGGACGCCAGTCATATTGGATTAAAGGCTCAATTTACTCCAGCATGACCTGTGATATTATGATTTATAATAAGAAATAAACAGTTGGTCTTTGACCAATTTTTGGCAGAGTGCATAACACCCTTAGAACTCCCTGAGATGAGAGAAAAGTGTCTCTTGTTATGTTAATGAGGCGACCCTTGGATACACCTAAGAATGGGAGCTATGTCTGGCACATAGAAAATGTTGAAAATACATTAACTATCTATATTTCGAAAATTTAATTTACAGGGGCACCTGGGTGGCTCAGTCACTTAAACATCTGACTTTGACTCAGGTCATGAGGTTAAGCTTCTGACTTCGGCTCAGGTCATGATCTCACGGTTCATGGGTTCGAGCCCCACATCGGGTTCTATGCTAGCAGCTCAGAACCTGGAACCTGTTTCAGATTCTGTGTCTTCTTCTCTCTCTGCCCCACCCCTGCTCATGCTGTCTCTCTCTATCTCAAAAATAAAAATAAACTATAAAACAATTTTAATTTAATTTACAGAGCACCTCATTTTTATAAATAAAAAATTTTAAATTATATTAATTTAAATATAACTACAATGAATATAATTAAATTATTGAATTCTATTTCAGCTTCAACTCTTTTATTCAACTTTAAGGTAGATTTTCCTAAGGTAGTTGTTTTCCTTTACAGAATATGACATTTCTTTTTGCATAAGGTTAAAAGCAATTACTTTATTACTTAGCTATGACATCAGAAACTAAAATATAGCATTTATGACAGTGTGGAAGTTCCTCAAAAAACTAAAAATAGAATTCCCCTGTGACCCAGCAATAGCACTGCTAGAGATTTATTTACCCGAGGGATATAGGAGTGCTAATGCATAGGGGCACATGTACCCCAATGTTCACAGCAGCACTTTCAACAATAGCCAAATTATGGAAAGAGCCTAAATGTCCATCAAATGATGAATGGATAAAGAAGATGTGGTTTATATAAAGAATGGAATACTACTTAGCAATTAGAAAGAATAAAATCATGCCATTTGCAGCAACATGGATGGAACTGGTGGGTATTATGCTAAGTGAAATAAGTCAGGCAGAGTAAGACAGATACCATATGTTTTCACTCATATGTGGATCTTGAGAAACTTAACAGAAGACCATGGGGGAATGGAAGGAGGAAAAAAGTTACAGACAGAGAGGGAGGGAAGCAAATCATAAGAGACTTGAATACAGAGAGTATATGAGGGAGGATGGGAGGTAGGGGAGAGGGAAAAGTGGGTGATGGGCATTGAGGAGGGCACTTATTGGGCACTGGGTGTTGTATGTAAGCCAACTTGATAATAGATCATATTTTCAAAAAATAAAAAACAAAATATGAGATTTATTAAAAATACTTATTAATTATTTTTTCTGTACTAAAGAAACCTGTGTTTTGTGTGTCTCTTAAGTATTGTGAACGATCAAAATAGTAGTAAATAGATAATATCGATCACTTACTAAGTGACATTGTACCAAGTAGTTTATATACATTTTCTCATTTAATCTGTAAAACCGTCCCATTGTATTATGTAAGTAATAATATTAACTCTTTTTTTTAAATGAGGTCTGTGAAGCAGAGTGGTGTGATAATTTGCACAGGGTCGCACAGCTAGCAAATGGTTTAGGAAGAACTCAAACCAGTTTTATCTGAGAGTTAAATTTGGGTTCGTAGCCTCTCTGATGTCACACCAGTTTCTGGGCCCCACTTTAATATGTAGACATTTTTATTTTTTTTTAAATTTTTTTTAATGTTTTATTTATTTCTAGGAGAGAGAGAGACAGCGTGTGCAGGGGAGGGTCAGAGAGAGAGGGAGTCACAGACTGAAACAGGCTCCAGGCTCTGAGCTGGCAGTCAGCACAGAGCCCGACGCGGGGCACGAACTCACAAACCGCGAGATCATGACCTAAGCGAAAGCCAGACGCTTAACCGACTAAGCCACCCAGGCGCCCCAATACGTAGACATTTTTAAAAAGATGAAACACATGCTAACTAAAAAATTGTTTATAAGTATGGTTTTTCATAGTTTTCAAGTCAGATAATCAGAAGACTAAACTATACTTCGTGAGCATAATTTATTTATTTCCAGTATTTCTAGAGACGGCCTTAAATGAAATTATCAGTTCCTCAGTAAGGGTTGCTCATTTTAGAAAAATATTCTTTTTTTCAGACACATTTAAAGAACAGTAAACGGCAACAACAAAATCTGTTTCTATTACTATCTTACAAAGTTAAGCGTTGGTCTAGAAAATTTTCAAAGTCAAAAGGCCAAAACTATTGCTTTCTTGTTTTCACCTACAGCCTTTCTCAACTCGACAGACCGCAAAACAGCATCCTGGAGGCCCACCTTCAACAGACCTTGGTCAGCTCTTCCCTCCCATGGATTTGTTTAGAATGGCTTTCTGCTTCGGTCTCTAAGCACATGCTGATTCAAATGTTTTAATTAAAATTATGACTACTACAGAAAAATTATTGAGCAATTCTTCAGGATGAAAATGCTTAGCGCTGGAAGCCCAATTCCACCGTTCATGTTTATACTGAGCAATATTTTCTAAAAGGTTCACCTTTGTGTTGTGTAATATTGGATTGAGTCCCAACAGCTAGAAGGTATTGTTTCTAAAACAAGGCCAAGCAAGCAGAAAAGTTTGTACGATGATACAGATTTGATTAGCTCCTAAACAAAACAAGTTCAGCCAGGTTGGTCTGTGAAGATATTCTAAACCGAATCCCATAACCATTCCTCCACAGCCATTGTTCTGAGAGTGGGCTTTTGTTGTATTCGACAACCATTTTTCAAAGGAAGAGGCAACACGATCGCATGGGTCCGTGTCTGGCAGCCGGAACACAGAAACACTGGACAGGCGCCGGGATAGAAGCCAAGTCACTTAGAATTGTAACACGGTGTGTGAGAGATGAAAAGGAGTTTCACTAAGAAGTCAGCATTACCATTACTTAAGAATGGGCTGCCGGTTCCTACTTGATGAAAACTCCCCACAAAGTAGAAAACCTCCGTGCTCTCTTTTGAAGGATTCTCCTCCTTGCCTGGTGTAGCATTCCCTCTAGCAGCTGTTGGCAAAGCAAAGCCCCAGAAGGACCATCTTGGTCCAACCTGGGGAATTAATGAATGTTGATGATCCCGAACAAAGAGCAGGCTTTAGCCCAGCCAGGCATCCACATGAGCTACAGAGTGCCTCATTTGAAACCTGTCTCTTTTTTTCCACAAAAGCAGAGGTATAGAAGATTAATTTAATCCAGGGCTTCTCAAAAATTAATATGTATGTGAATAACCTGAGGACTGTGGTCAAAGTCAGATTCTGATTCAGTAGGTCTGTGATGAGGCCTGAGATTCAGAATTTCCATTAAACTCCTAGGTGATGTTGATGCTGTTGGTCAGTGGACCCAACCCAGCTCTAAGCTCTCCTTACCATTTTTCAGCAAGACCACAGCTGGCCACACTGGCCAAATGAAAACTGCCTTGATTTAAAGGATATCATGTATAGATTGGACATTTTTACTAACCATTTGATTTAAATTCAACAAACATTTAATGAAAACAATTATTTCTTAAAGTTAAATCAAATATTCCATGAAATAGCTTATACCCATTTTCCCTGCTCTCCGCTTAATGGCTTCTTATTCTTTAGCATGACTGCCTTTGTCTTCTATGATAACAACCTGTTCTGGGTTTGAAGTCCTTTTGAGTCCTGGAGGCAACACTTAATGTGTGTCAAAGTGGAGAAGCTTCTTTCACTTTAGACGTTCTCTGCTATGTTCAAGAATTACCTTAAAAAATTGTGAAAGTCTGCTTTGCTTCCAAGATCCCCATAAGGAAGTACAATTTTTACCAAACCCAGAGGAGGATATAATTTGCTCTGTAAGACAGAGGTTCTCAACTTCAAGGAATAGAAGTGCGCGCGCACACACACACACACACACACACACACACACACACACCTTTGCTCCTGCATCTCTCACCAGATTCTGATAGACAATTGGCTTTTCTTCACTCTTCACCCTCTTTCAATGTACCCTCATTAAGAACTGCAGTTTTACAGTATATTCACTCAGGCTATCATCCTGTATAGTGAGATAAGTGGTGGCCCCCAAAAGACATGTTCATTGGAAACTTGTGAATGTGACCTGATTAAGAATGTGACCTTTGTGGGGTTGCCTGGGTGGTTCATTCGGTTAAGCTTCTGACTCTTGGTTTCTGCTCTGGTCATGATCTTGCGGTTTCGTGAGCTCAAGCCCCATGCTGGGCTCCAAGCTGACAGAGTGGAGCCTACTTGGGATCCCCTCTGACTCCCTCTCTCTGGCCCTCCCTCACTAGTGCTGTCTTGGTCTCTCTCAAAAATAAGTAAATAAACTTAGGGGGGGAGAAAGGAAAAGGGTCTTTGTCGTTATGATTAAGTTAAAGATATCAAGATGGGATCCTCTTAGATTATTTGGGTGGAATCTAAATCTAGCAAGTTTCCTTATAAAAGATAGAAAAGACAACACAGACAGAGAGGAGAAGGTCATGAAAAGATGGAAGCAGAGACTGAAGTAGTACAGTCATAAGGAATGCCAACAGTCAGCAGAATCTACAAAAGGGAGGGAAATATTGTTCCCTAGAGCCTGCTGACACCTTGATTTCAGATGTTGTGAGAGAATAAACTTGTGTTGCTAGAAGCCACCCAGTTTGTGGTCATTTATCATGGCCGCTTTAGGAAACTAATACGACCAATAAGCTTCTGCCTACACTGGAGACACAGCTTTGTTATTTTCTTTCAGCCAAATGATAGTATTTATGTGATCGTAGCTTAAGAAGACTGAAAGTCACCTAGAAACATGTCTTCTTTGTCTCTCCAGGACACTAGAAAGGCTGTTGAAACACTTCTACTCATTGCTCTCAGGAATACCAAATGATAGTGGAGGAGGCCAAATTCAGATACTCTTGAATGTGATGTTAAGTATTCTTCACAACTGCAGTCTAATAGAGCAGACAGATGCTAATAAAAATAATTCAGATAAATGTATAATTAACGTTGTGTTAAGGGACCTGAAGAATGGTTTCACGCTCTTGTGAAAGCTTGAAGGTACTTCAGAGATATCTGGGGTAGGAGTCAGGAAAGACACTCCAGGAAAAGTGACAATTGAGCTGAATGTGTTAATTGTTAAAGGAAGGGGAGCAGGAGGAAAACATTCTTGCAGGAGGAAGAGCTTGGACAGTGATCCTGTGGCAGAAGGGAAACCGTCATGTTTGAGGAATGAAAGGAAAGCCATCGTGGGTGACACAAATAAAGAAAGTTGAGGGGGAGGTGCCTATGAGACTCAGTTAAGTGACCAACTCTTGGTTTCAGCTCAGGTCATGATCTCACAATTTGTGAGATCGAGCCCCACATCAGGCCAGGTGTGCTGATAGCACGAAGCCTGCTTGGGATTCTCTCTCTCCGTCTCTCTCTGCCCCTCCCCTGCTTATGCACACGTGGGCATATTCTCGTGCTCGCTCTCTTTCAAAATGAATTTTTGTAAGAGGAAGCAAGAGGGGCAGTGCTGTTGGATGATGTTGGAAACGAGCGACAGCAGATGGTAAGAACTTGAGTGCTCAATGAAAAGGAGGTGGAAAGACATTGCAAGGGTCGCGTGGGTGGAGGGATATAGGTGGTAGCTGTCACAGGCGTGAGGATGATGTGAACGGCTTTGTAGTTTCAAAGACCACTGTGGCTGCCCTGTGAGGAGAAGTTCAGAGAAGAACAAGCATGAAAATGAGAGGATTATTTGGCCAGCGAATTCATTCATCCAGGTGCAGATGGCCAGAGGGTGGTGACACACATGGCATGAAGAGAAAATGTGTGAGAGAGTTTGGTGGGAAAGCCAACAGGAATTAGTGCTGGCTGAACCAGGGGGTACCTTTAGGAAAAGTGAGGTGCCAATGACGACTTTTGACCCCTGTCCTGATTTAGACAACACGACACTGTATATATAGTGCTGTTTATTCAGATAAAGGCCAATAGAAGAGCAAGAAAGAAGGAAGGGTCATGAGCCAGGTTTGGGAAGTGCAGAGGCTGAGATGCACAGGAGATATATACATAGTGAGATCAGCTGAGAGCTACAGAGATGTTCGGAGGAAAGAACTAAATATATAAATTTGGGAATCATCAGGGAGGTCATTGAAACTAGGGAAAGTGGGGGCGCCTGGGTGGCTCAGTCGGTTAAGCATCCAACTTCAGCTCAGGTCACAATCTCACAGTTTGTGGCTTCAAGTCCCACGTCGGGCTCTGTGCTGACAGCTGAGATCCTGGAGCCTGTTTCAGAGGCTCTGTGTCTCCCTCTCTCTCTGACCCTCCCCTGTTCACACTGTCTCTCTCTCAAAAATAAATAAAACATTAAAAAAAATTAAACATTAAAAAAAAAACAAGGGAAAGTGTTATGTGGACTGAGAAGAGAGTAAAGAGAGAGAAAAGAGGACACACACTGAACCTGGGGGAGCATAGCATTTTGAGTCTAGGTGGAGAAAGATGATGAGCCTTTCAATGTGACTGTAAAGAACTGTCCCAAAAGAAGAAAAGCCAGGAAAGAAAGGTATCCTGGAAGAGAAACAAAGAGTATTCTAAGAAGGAAACATATGGGAAACAGTGGTCAATGCTGTTTTGAGAGGTCAAGGCAGGTGAATAAAATATGATGTTTGCAGGCAGAGAGGGTAGAGAGAAGGCAACATCGACTTTCACTCCTTCCTAGAATCATTTTAGAAAACGTAGTAGAATAAAGGGATTTCCTTTTTTTATATAAAAAAAGCCATAAACCTACAAAAATGGAGATAATATGAGAATAGATAACAGCAAAACATTTAGAAACTGCGGAGAAAATAGGCATGCGATGTGGGAATTATTATACCCAATAAAGAATGGAATTTTAAATGCCAACATGGAAAGTCCAAGACAGATAAATAAACACGTCAAATAAAACTCAGTTTGTACCATAGAAACATCAAAAGACTCAGGAATTAGATGTATCAGATAGCTCTAGGAGTGGAGTAAAGGAGTACTTTTAGAATAGAATAAAGGCATTTTCAGACATGCATATTTTCAAAACATTAATCTTCTTTGCATCTTCTGTGCAGGCAACTGTGGTTGTATCCTTCCAAAATGAATGCATAGAGTGAGGAAAGAGGAAGACGTACAGCACAGGATGCAGGAGCTCCAATACTGGGCAGAAGCAAAGGGATGAGCTGGGGCAGGGGACCCTAAGAAGACTACTGCCCACCCAGCCTGGAGCAGGTCCTCAAGCTCTGGGAGAGAGGAGATGTCTCCAGCAAGATACATCTTCTACTCCTCTCTTTGTAAAAAACTCCAGACTTCTTTGAATCTTTAAATCCCTTGATTAAAATAATTTTTTTTTAATTTTTAGAAAGAAAGAAGAAGAATGGGAAAAGAATGAAAAATGTGTATTGAATTTTTGACAAGTAACTCTTGAATGCCCAAGAATAAATAATTAAATTGGTGTTAAGGCACAGAAGCCCTTTAAAGATGAATTTGGTGGGTCATGGTGTCACTTGCTGTCATTTTAAACCACTGCCCTGTGAGAGGCACATCCTTGTCGTCTAAGGGTGGTCTCTGATCACTAGCCTCAGAGTCAGCTGAAGTATTGGTTAATACTGGGTCTCCTGAGCCCTACCCTTACTTTGATGAATCAGAATATTTAGAAGAACCCCCTGGATAACTCTCTTGCCCACTAATGTTTGAAAAGTACAACATAGGGCGATGGTTTTTAACCATGTGGTCTCATCCAAGAGACTAAGGAGTCCTTTTAAGATACGTTTTCCCTATTCCACTACCTAGAGCCATTCAAACTCAGTAAGTCAGGAGTGTTCTCACCGGGAATATATGCCCTTCAAAAGTTCACCAGATGTTTTCAATGCTCATTCCTGCATCAACTCTCCTGCTGAGGAATTCCAGAACTGCTGGCATCTGTCCTTTAACTATGCACTTCAGGGAGTAGACAGTGGTGTAAAGAATTGTAGCCATGCCTTTGAGAGTCCAAAGCAGACGATTTTCTACTTGGTGGTGGAAAAGACAATCCGCACCATCATCTTGGAGTCCTTACTTATGTAGACAAACTTGAACCAACTATTTTGCTTGCTGTTGCTTCTATTAATTGGGCACTTCCTTAGGAACCATAATGATCCATTTTGGTGGTAGCTGGGTAGTATACTCCAATAAGTATTGAGGGCACTGAAAGTATTAATGATTTTGTAGCTTTTTCACACTTTGCCACTTAGCTTAAAACAATTTAAAACAGGGGTGCCTGGGTGGCTCAGTCGGTTAAGCATCTGACTTTGGCTCAGGTTATGATCTCACAGTTTGTGGGTTTGAGCACTGTGTCAGGCTCTGTGCTAACAGCTAGCTCAGAGCCTGGAGGCTGTTTCAGATTCTGTGTCTCCCTCTCTCTCTGACCCTCCCCTACTCATGCTATCTCTCTCTCTCTCTCTCACAGAAATAAATAAAACATTAAAAAATTTTAAATTAAAAAAAATTAAAAACATACATTGTCTCCCAACCTGGTGCTTAAAATATATTATTTTGGGGCGCCTGGGTGGCTTAGTCGGTTAAGCGTCCGACTTTCGCTTAGGTCATGATCTCGCGGTTCGTGGGTTCGAGCCCCGCGTCGGGCTCTGTGCTGACTGCCAGCTCAGAGCCTGGAGCCTGTTTCAGTCTGTGACTCCCTCTCTCTCCTGCCCTCCCCTGCTGACGCTATCTCTCTCCTAGAAATAAATAAAACATTAAAAAAAATTAAAAATAAAATAAAATAAAATATATTATTTTGTAAAATTCATTATCTTGTAGTTTTGAAAAATGCCAATTAATGGAAAAAATATTAAAATATGCCTGCTTGTTTTCAATAGTGTGTGTGTTTGGGCTTCTATAATGAAGCATTTATTATTACAATAATGTTACAGTATTGTTATGTCAAAATACTCTCTGCGGTATTTACAGAGTTCAAATTATCTTATCAAAAGTATCATTTGTAGTAAGAACCTTCAACAGCTGATATTCTCCAAAAATTAATATAATGTCATTTCTAAAACCCATACTTCTAATCTGGAGTGCCATGGCTCACAAAATAGCCACTTCAAAAACATGGACTGATTAAGAATCTTCCTATAAGACTAACAGGGCCATTTTAGTAGACAAGCTGACTGGCTAGAGAGGACTCACATTCCACCAGAGCATCAAATCTCCTAAGGAACCCCCCCCCCACCTGCCCCTTTCATCCAGTGGGGCTTATACCGGAGGATCAGTGGCAGTTCTAATATGTTGTGTGAGGAAGACAGGAGTGAAATCCCATCAGGTGGGATCAGCTTACATTATTCAAAGCTTAATATTTATAATAAATTCATAGGGCCCTGAGATTATTGACTTTTGAGGAATAAGATTTTCATAATTTAAGGAGTCATGCAGGTTTTCTGCATTAAATGTAGCCTTACAAGTGGTTTTACATGAGAAGTTAAAAAGCACCAATTAACAGAGGTAGTAAAAGAAGACACATCCATATAGTTATATTGTATACCCAGAAGAAATCATATGTTAATATTTTAAGGCTAAAAGTAGCAGTCTAGTTATAAGCCAAAACAAAATTTTCATATTCAGTTTGGAATTAAGCAAATGGTACATAATCCTTATATATTATTTCTCATGTGGTTAGGGAATTTGAGAAAAACATATTTTTAATCTTTTCGTCTGTCCCCAAAGTAGGACCTCTGGGTAATAAATATCGTTAATAAATATGTACTTAGAGTTTTTCTGGACCTCTCCAACCTGGGTAGTTACGAGGCCACAAAAAGTCCTTAGTGAAAGGTTTTTTGGTAAATACTTCTTAGTTTTTATTTAGCAAGGGTCTTGATCCTAAATATTTCCATTGGCCCTTGGAAAGCTATTCCCAAGGGTCAGTCTGCAGTCCTCAGGGCAGACTTGGGGACAAATGTACAGGTCCCAGCCAGAGGAATGGACAGGAGCTCAAAAGGTCCAAAGGTGCTTTTAGGAAAGAGCCCCAAGTGTGGCTGGCAGACCCCAAATGACGGGCTCAAGGGAAAGGGGTGGGCAACCCGGAAGAGCTTATGAGAAGCTCTAAAGACACTGCTCATTTGTGAGAGGTGAGGGTCATCTTAGAGGCAAGGAGTCACATACAAGTCAAAGAGTCAGGGGCTGAGCTGCAGCATTTATTACATCTGCTTTTGGGGAAATAAATCGTGCTTCGCACGCAGTCCTTAATGCTAGGAAAGTCTCCAGGTTGCTAAGCATCAACCTCTTCCCTCAGGGCATGTGATCTGTGTTTTTGTTCTGTCCTGTTCCATTAGAGTGTCTGGGCTCTGTAGACGAGGTGAGGACATGGGCATCTTTCACACTGTCTCATACAAGGTCACATGGAGAGTCATGCAACACTACCAGCGCCTTCCCAAGTGCATTGAAAATAACTCCTTGGCTTGTGCCTGGTGTGTGTTCCCCAGCATTTGGAACTGTACTTCATGTACCTGTGGCTTTGCCAACCTCACCCTCAATTGTCCTTAAAGGCCCCTGGAGGCCCCACAAATGCCTCCTGAGGCCCCTCTTTCCCTTACCAGTGGGTGGATATATCCTATATACTAACAGGTACACAATGACTCCTTTGGGGAACTACTCACCAAATAATCAATGTAGGATATTGTTCAGTGCAAAGCAGGTTCCACACCTAAGTTCAGCTTGAGTTGAAAGAAATTTATAGAGTCTACTTAATCCAGCATCTAATCTCAATAATAGAAAATTTCATTTACTTTGATCTTTTTCAAAATACTTAAACATACAAGCATTTGTTTAAAAAATTCTATAAATTTAAGTGAAGTGATTGAATATACGTAATTTGCATATTCTCATAGCTTTCTAAATTGTGATTGCAATCCTAGATATAACAGAAATGTGTACAAATGCAGTCAGAACTGAAAGGACAGAGCGGTGAAGTCTGGGTTCAGGAGCGCTTCTCCATGGGGACACCATTCATGTCAGGGTTTGGATGATAAACAAATATTCCGAAAGAGAAAGATGCTTGGTCGCCAGGGTAAGAAGAATTCCAAGCAAGGGAACAAGAAGTGTAAAGGTATGCATAGCATATTCAGATGTTTTAACCCTGGGGTTTTCCAAAACCGGATAAAGGTTTGCCTGCAGCTAGCTCATCTTGTGAGGCAATTATATCGAACCAGAGCAGAAGAAAAGCTAGTGTGAGGTGAGGAGGAGGAGGAGGAAACACCACTCCAAAGACGCATTCCTGAGCTTATCACCACCGTGGGCAGCTGAGCTCCAGCCCTTTGGGGACCCTCAGAGGAGTGTACAGATTGGAACTCCAAACTTCACTGAGGAACAGGCCTCTACCCACTGCCCCTGGTGGTCAAGGTTGGCCCTGGTGTGCTACCTCCCTTGGCAGAACAGATTCCCACAGGGACCTCAAGTGCAGCTGGCGGAAGAGCTCTGTTGTGGGAAATCAGGGGCACGCTGTTCAGTGGAGGCCAGATGTGGTCAGGGTTCACTTCAGTACAGCTGGTTGCTGCCCCAGAGGCTGCAGTAAAATAGTAACTCGGGGCATTTGGATGGCTCAGGTCATGACCTCACGGTTCGTTGGTTCAAGCCCCACATCCGGCTCTGTGCTGACAGCTCAGAGCCTGGAGCCTGCTTCAGATTCTGTGTCTCCTTCTCTCTCTGACCATCCCCCACTTGCGCTCTGTCTCACTTTGTCTCTCAAAAATAAATAAATGTAGAAAAAGTTTTTTAAATGGTAACTCAAAAAGATGCGATGCTGAGTAGAGTATATGTCCATATATAATGTAAGAAACAGTGGTTGGATATGCAGACAGAAAATCTGGATGCAAAATTTAGAAGGAATTTCTAAAAAGTTAGAGCATGGATACATGGTAAAAGATTTTTAAGTGCTTTGTAAAAATGTGTTTTATCCTGTAGTCAATGAAGAATAATCAACGTTTTTAAGAGAGAAGAGACCCAATCGTATTTGTGGCTCAGTGTATTAGTTAATGCTGGTTGTCAGTCGTCGCTTATTTGACAACTGGATGGAACTCACCTTCAGGCCAAGCACTGTGCTAGCTCTTGGCATGAAAACAAGATGGGCCCTATGGCCCTGCCTCCTCAGATACCATAGCCTATGAAGGAAGACAAATTCATAAGCCATTGCTCCAAACTGGAGTAAATTTTAAAATGGGAGCTGTGGGTGCTATTGGGACACACAGCAGGAGTGCTTGGACTGTTGGGGAGTTTCCGAGATTTCCCAGAAAAGAAACACTAACTCAATACTGAGGGGTGAGTGGGGTCAGCTGTTTAAAAGGGGAAAAGAAGGAATAGCCCAAACAGAGGGACAGGCATTGGCAAGAGGGACAAAGGGAAATCAACAATGGTGAGTCAGCAGGGCTGCAGTGGGGATGTGTGGGCGGGGAGGTGCTCAGAGACATCCTGGAAAGGTAGAGAGGCTCTAGCCTGTGCAGCAGTTTTGAAAAAAAAGAAAGAAGGAAAGAAAGAAGGAAAAAAAGGAAAGAAAGAAAGAAAGAAAGAGGGAAGGAGGGAGGGAGGGAGGAAGGAAGGAAGGAAGGAAGGAAGGAAGGAAGGAAGGAAGGAAGGAAGGAAAGAGAGAGAGAGAAAAAGAAACAGTCAAGAATCACTGAACTAAATAAATATAAATGTTGTGAATCACCTTTGTTCTTTTAGTTCAAATAAATTAACTTTATGTGGATCTAGCCTGCATCTTCCTAACCACATTTTCAGCAAGTTTACCTTTGGAAGATAGACCAGAGACAGTTTCCCAGTTCAGAAAGCACCATAACATTCCATGATGGACACTCACGTAGCCACCTCACAACCCACTAGGTGGGCTCATCCTCCAGGGCTAGACTCACACTAGACACAAAGGACCATGGCCTCACAGCAGATTCTTGGAAATGATGTTGAGAGACACCTGGGTCGCTCAGTCGGTCAAGTGTCCAATTCTTGCTTTTGGCTCAGGTCACGACTTCATGGATTCGAGCCCGGCATCGGGCTCTGCGCTGGCAGCATGGAGCCTGCTTGGGATTCTCCCTCTCTATCTCATTCTGGCCTTCTCCCACGCATGCTGTCTCTGCCTCTCTCAAAATAAATGAACTTCATAAAAAAGAAAATGATGTAGAAATTCTTATAAAAAATATATATTTTTAAAAATCCCTTCAGTCTGCGACTATTTTGTCCCACTTCTGTTCTGTCTCATGTAACAAGCCAGCCTTACCTGCCTTTTTTCATATCAATTCCTTATTTTATGACCTTGGTCAAATAATATTTCTATTATTCTAGACATAGAATACATCTGCTCCTTTCCTGGTGACCCTCGGTGTTTGTTGCCCCCTGCCATCTTTTTGGAGAGAAAAAATATAGCACACAGCTCCAAGATGGGCTTTGTCTGTCTGCTACATTGGAGAGGTATTAGAGGGTAACAAAAGGTCGTACTGAGTAATAGATTATTTGCTTTGCATCCACTATAGTTTACAAGAGCAAACATGATACTCCAGGAATGTATGAAATGTATGTTATGTTAAATTGGAGGTCATCCTCTCACATGTCAGAACATGGCTTCCAGTCTGAAGTTCCAAAACTTTAGAGGCCTGTGAAGTCCTTGGCCAGGTTCCAGGGGAGAGCAATGAAAGTGATAAAAGATTGGAAGGCTAATACCTTTGAGGGAAGACTAAAAGACCAAGAATTATTTCTCCTCTAAATGAGAAGTCAGAGTAATTTAACGATCTTCAAGCATATGAAAGGTTTAATGTAAGAGTTGTGGTGTCCAAATGCAGGGACGTTAGAGGAAGGCTGGGTCCAGAGAAGATACTCTTGCAGGGTGGGAGGTTGTGCATTTTTGGGGTATTTTGCTACAGAACCCCTTTCCTCCGAGGCCCGGAAGATTGCATATTATCTAGCAGTGAAGAGTCATGCAGTGTCTGCGTGAGCACTGGGGTAAAATAAATGACTTCTAAGAGTCCCTATATTCAGTAGTTTTTGGGTTTTTAAAAGGTCTTCCATTTGAGGGGACTCTGAGGGCAAATAAATTATTGGCCAAGACTTTATTCTTACACTTTCTAGAATTAGTAACATGTCCTGATCATTACTGGTAATATCTGCAAACAGGATTCTAGAAGTTTGTATATTACCAGTTTACCAGTGTTTGGACAATTAGACACAATACAGGCACACAATATGTACACAATACACAATAATCACATTAGCAGTCCTATATACAATACTTCATAAAATTTCTCCATTTCTCTATTCCCTGGGTCATTGCTCTGCCACTTACCTCCTACTATCTGATAAGATACTGTTGTCTTGAATCATCCTCATCTTTCATTCTCAAATCCAAGAATGATAAATATATAGTCTAATAATTCAGTTGAAACAAACACGCTTCCATTTCAGTAGCAAAATCTATGCAGAGAGACACCTGCATGTTTTTGGAAGTACACTAAGTTATAATTTTATGACAGACAGCAGCAAAGTGTTCCATTTAAAATCTTTTTACAAAGGTGGATGATAACAGAAGCTAGGACAATACAATAAAATACTATGTCTGCAATAAAAAGTCAGACTTCACTCTCCTGAAATGGGCTCATGCAGATCACTATATCTCTGTTTACGGGGAATTTTAAGATAGTCACAAAACAAAACTGCCAAGCATGAAAGAATAATTCCTTTAACAGCTGTTCAGTAAGGTCAAAAACACAGAAACTACTGAAGGTTACAAAAGTTTAGCTAGAACTCTTGGGAGTTTAGCTCCATTGCAACAGAAATTTCAGAATCATCTTCTGGTTGCATTCTACCAGTTGCCGGAATGCACTGGATTGGTTACACGATTTTAGGAGCTCAGTCCTGTCATTTGACTTACCACATCATGCCATCATGACTGAGGAGACAGAGTTAATAAGTAAAAGCATAGATGTCTCTGATGCTTAGTTCAAAATAGAAACAAACATAAATCAATAAGAACAATCTGACACCAATATCCCAATTTCTGCCGAGACATCAGCAGTGGGAAGGCTATTGTGCACAATCCTGAAAATCTGTTCTCCAAATGCACTATTGACAAAAGAGCTGGACATAATAAGAAATTAAATGAAGCTGAATAAATACCTGTACTGAGGTCTAGACATCAAAACTATATTTGGTGAAAAAAAAGCAAGAGAGAAAAAAAGGAATAGATCAAAAGATCATCAGATGAAACACTGTTGTTTTGTTGGTTCATAACTCCAAATTGAAATATAAAATCACCCCAAAGCCAGATTTGTTTTCTTTGACACTTAATTTGAATAGATTTCTGTCTCCTTCTACATTTATAGAGCTTTGATTTTTTTTTTAATTCTCAGTGAAACCCACATCTTATTACATAGAGGGAATTCAGCAGTTTAATTTTGAATTTGAAGTCATCTCAAGGAACTTGCAATGCAAATAATTTTTGCAATTCTATTTAAGAGCGTAGAGTGGTTAAAACAGAAATTAATATAAATGAGGGTACTGTGACCATGAACATAATGTTTATCAAGGTGACTCCTTGAGTTCCTTGTTAACCTCATCTGCTCTTAAATTTCATAGGTTTTGTGTTGTTCTTTCTAGCAGTCAGTATTACCTCAGTATTTCGAAAGCCTCAGTGACTTCATACTGGTAATACCACATTTGATTACATTTGTTATTAAAGAGATTAAAGGTAAGTTTGGACTGTAAGAACTGTTTCTCATTAGTACAAATGCAACAAAACACAACTTTATACAAATCCTGCTTCAAATTTGGAACTTTCCCCTACTAAAGTGCCATTGACTTACAATGAAACAGAAACAAACACTGAGTGAAGTTAGTCAGACTTTGGCAGAGGTTTTTCCATTTCTCAGGTGGAGTAACCTAGAACTATTTGTTATTAAACTCCTTTCCAGAATTAAAAAAAAAATCTTAATGTAAATGTGAAGATTTTGAGACACTTTCATATTTGGCAGATTTCTCAATCCTAAGAAATTGACAGTTCAATGATCACTCTCATCGTAGAGGTAGGAAATGAAGGCAATATATCCAAAGTCATGGCAGTACCAGGCCAAAATCTAGGTCCTCTGAGTCGAGCTCCTACAGTAACTGACTTACTCGGTCTCAAACACGTACATTTCCACAGAGGACTCACCGTTTGTGAGATGCCATGTCACAAAGATATACGGACAAGAGATGATATTTTACCATTGAAACACTGTGAGAAAGAGAACTTGGCTTTCCAGAAAAGTCCTTGACAGCTTATTTATCTTAAAAAAGAATATTCATACTTATAATGATGTTTCTTGAAAAATGCACTTTGAATTCTCTTTGGGGGCATAGAAATATATTTCATTTAAAAGAGTAGATCAAATTCTCCCTCCCTCTTGGGAGTGGGAACCGGGTCCCTGCTAATTTCTCCACAGCTCCACTAGAAGTGGTTAATGGGGTGGTTCAATTGGTTAAGTGTCCAACTCTTGGTTTCAGCTTGGGTCATGATCGCACGGTGCATGGAACTGAGCCCTATGTTGGGCTCTATGCTGACAGTGTGGAGCCTCCTTGGGATTCTCTGTCTCCCTCTCTCTTTGCCTTGCACACATGTGGGCTCTCTCTCTCTCTGTCTCACTCTCACTCTCGCTCTCTATCTCTATCTCTCTGAAAATAAGCACATAAACTTAAAAAAAAATGGTTATGGGTTGGAGCTCCAAGGGGTCGCTGTAAGGAATGCACAGCTTCTTCAGTCTCCCTTAGAGAGTCTATCTTAAGCTGATTCTTCTTTATTCTCCTTCTTTTCTTTTTCAAGCACCAAGGTATGTCTCCTTTCTTCCTTTCTTGTACAAGAAAGTCATTCATTTCAGCTAGAAATTTTATAATCTCTCCTTTATTACAATCTCTGAAATACACATTGACTTGAACATTAAAAAAAATTTTTAATGTTTATTTTTGAGAGAGAGAGAGAGAGAAGAGAATGCAAGCAGAGAAGGCGTAGAGAAAGATGGAGACACAGAATCTAAAGCAGGCTCTAGGCTCTGAGCTGTCAGCAAAGAGCCCAATGCCACAAACCGTGAGATCATGACTTAAGCCAAAGTCAGAGACTTAACTGACTGAGCCACCCAACTGCTTGGATTTCTTTGAACTTAAAAAAAAAAGTGAAATAAGTAATTCTTAGCCCTCCAGCCTTTTAAAACGTTGTACTTTATTTAGGATCCAATTAAAGTCCTCAAGAACGCACCCTACATACAAGAGCACACCTGAGGCTCACCTCCCTCTCCCATAAGTCCCGTCATGCCAGGTGTCTTATGCTCTCTGGTCCTCTCCCACTTCCATTTTCCACACTGAAGAATACCTGAGGTCTAAATTTTGGCTCCACAACATGTGGTGTACTTCCCTGTCACTATAAACCTTGTCAAGGCCTGCTTTCCCTTCTTTTTGCACTCAGAATACATGGCCGCATGTGACCAAAAACTTACTAACGGTATGAGGACAACCAGGAATGGTGACAGCACATTGAAAATCACTGGTCTCAAAGTGTCATGACTCTCCTCTGCCTGCTTTAGTGTCTTAGAGCTGCTCTAACAAAGTAGCACAAACTGGATGCCTTCAAATAGAGATTTATTGTCTTCCGAGCTTCTGGTGGTGGCCATTACTCCTCGGTCCTCCGTGGCTTGTAGCCTCCATTGACACACAGTGCACTTCTGTGTTTCTGTCTGTGTACAGTGTTCTTGTCTGTGCGTTTGTGTGTGTTCCTCTTCCTGTAAGGACACCAGTCATACTGTATCAAGATCCCAACCTACTCTAGTATTGCTTCATCTCATCTTAACACAGCTAAGTATATCTGCAACAATCCTATTTCTAAATAAGGTACATTCTGAGATATGGAGGATTAGGCAATTATATTAGTCAAGGTTCTCCAGAGAAACAGAGCCAATAGAATCTCAATCTCTCTCTCTCTCTCTCAGTCTCTCTCTCTCTCTTTCTCTATCTAACATCTATCTAGAAGTATTAGGAGAATTTGGCTCATGTAATTTTGAGGCTCAGAAGTCTCATGATCTGCCATCCATAAGTTGTAGATCCTGTAAATCCAGTGGTGTAATTTCCGCCGGAGTCCAAAGGCCTAAGAATCAGAGGTAAAAATGGTGTATATACTAGTCCAAGGGCAGGAGACCACTCTGAGATGAATTCTTCCTGAACCCACTAGTTGAGTGATGTTTGCACTGGGTTTGAGGGTGGCTGGGACCACTTTCTAAGCATTAGAAGCACTTCTCTTAGTGACATAGTTGTGTATGGAAATAAGTTTATTTTGCTTATTTTTCTCTCAACCAACCAAGATTGATAGCTGTTGTGTTAACTACAATGTCCAGTGCCCTGCCTTCTGGTCTGCCTCACCCACAGACAGCTTTCTGCAAAAAGAACAGTCAGTGTGTTTCCTCTATTAAATCCATCTCCCCTGCTTTTTCTTCATACCATAACGAGTCTTGGGAAGCAACTAGGACCAATTCAATACCCTGTTTTTCCCCACAGAGCGGACTACATTTTTGAAGAATTGTGCCTGCTGTCTTCATTTAAGATCTTCATTCAAGAGCATCATTTCTAAGCATTTTCCTGTACTCTTGTTTGACCTTCCCTATACCTGGAAGCCATTTCACATATACTGTGACTCAGCTTAGAGATGTCTCCCAATTGCACCAAAAGAGGTATTTGGGTTTTTTTCCCTTCTTTCAGCTTTTTGCCATCTGTGTTATTTTGGGGTGATTACCAAGAGGCACAAGAAATAGTATTATTTTTATGCTTATTATTTAAAATCCAAAAATGAAGACTGATTTCTTATTTTTCTTTTGTTTCAGACTTTATTTAACTTCTAAATTTTCAGGAAAAACTGTGAAGACAAGAAAACTGAAAAACCACATTCAAAGAGATTAACCCCAGTAATGATGTAGCACATATAGGAAAGAATTCTTTGGTTCTACTTCTTAAAGTGCTTGCCACTATCTTACACTTTGGCACAGTTTTAATGGTGAATTTGACCTTATTTCCAAGAAAATAAACACAAAATCTGGACCTTAAATGTACAGAACCCTACATTTAGTTTCATGCTTCAAACTACCAGTTTCTATGAGATTTCAAAAGTTTAGAATAATAAATGTTTCTCCAGCGATCCGTTCATACATATTGTCTTTACCCTCAGAAATAGACTCAGGAGAAGAGTAATCAACATGAAACTTTTTGAACTAATAGTATATTTCTCTGACTTTATTTTATGGAGAGAAAGTTTATTTCTAGATCATCTATATGGCACCATCTCCTAACACCTGACCTCTTAAATCTATTGAACTATAGTAGTATGTCACTTTCACAGTGTATATTCTTGGCTTTTCTTTTTCTTCTGGTGAATACACAAAGGTGAATATGCAATGCCCACATTTAGACAAACTCCTATATGAAACATCTTGTCACACTAATCAAAAGATCTGGAAATGCATTGCTTGAAAAATTACTGGAATTAAAATTAAAACTAATGGAAAACGTTTTCACATACTGATTTGTGCTTTTAAGACAAGAAGTTATTGAAGGATGAATATTCCTATACAATCATATTCAATAAAACCTGGGCTTTCAGGTAAGAATACCAAGGATGTACTCACATATATGTCAATGCAATCAGTACAAACAAAGGCTGTGTGGTAGAAATTTAACCTAGCTGAACTTTGCAGACACTTGAAAAGTTAGGGCAAAAGCTTTGTAAATAGATTGCTTTTCTGAACATGTTCTAACTTTTCACTCACTATTACCTATGCTGCCAGGGGTGGGTGGGCAAATATCTTTCGGCTCCTGAACACCCCTTTGTTTGGAAGCAGAGAGATCAGTGGTTTGGCCTGCCACAATTGTTTTGTTGGTTGGCACAGAGTTCTAATTATTCTGTGATACATCACAAGATATAATAGATCACACAGTAACCACATTGTTCTTCATCTGGGGTCCTTTCTTTTCGACCCTAGTTTCTGCTTAGGACTGGGTCTTCTAGCCTCCTTGTGAGTCCTCTGTCTATCCTCTGTAAGTGTTCTGATCATTAGTATTTTTCTTACTACATTCTGCTAGTGAAAGCAAAGAATATAACGGTCTGACCACCCTTATAAAAAAAAATAAATTTCTTTGAGGAGGGTCGGTTATGACATAAAGAACAAACAATTATCACATAGATGCCTTGCCCAGATTACATGTACTTCAATTCCACCTGCGTGGAAGTGATGGTATATAGAAAGCTATCTATTGAAGATCTTTACGACTTGCCCTTTAATATTAGATCTAACATTAAATGTGACATGGGGGGCACCTGAGTGGCTCAGTCAGTTAAGCGTCCGACTTTGGCTCAGGTCATGATCTCATGGTTTGTGGGTTTGAGCCCCGTGTCGGGCTCTGTGCTGAGAGCTAGCTCAGAGCCTGGAGCCTGCTTCAGATTCTGTGTCTCCCTCTCTCTCTGATCCCCCTCTGCTCATGCTGTCTCTCTCTCTCTCTCTCTCAGAAATAAATAAAACATTAAAAAATTTTTTAAATGTGACATGAGCTGTGTAGGTAACATGAGGGAACGAATATATTTAATTTTTGAAAAATGATATATGCATTGGACAGTTAAGGGTTAAAACCACAGAGCAGCAGCAATCATCATATCTTTATTAAGTATTTACCATGAGCAAAACCTGTCGTTCACTGCTAAGGGGATATAAGCCGATGAATTTGTCTCTCAGGAAGTTTTAACATATTCCAGCAGATGACATGGAAATTAAAACAAATACAGACTAAGCCAGAAATAAATGATTTTCATGAACAGTAAATGATTAACTTCCAAGGCTAATTAATAAGTCCAGAAGATAAACTACATCAAGTTAGGGCCTGGAAAGATCTCACAGGAGAGTGGATGGAGTTAAGCTTTGAAAGACAGAAATTAGATAAGTAGAGATAAAAAGGTAGGATTCTGAAAGTGAAAGGAAGTATGAGCAGGCTTGGAAGGTCCTGAAGTTATCTGGCTGGAGAAGACGGTTTATGTGGGTGAGTTGTAAGAAATAATCTTAGGAAGGAAGATTAGGCCCAAAGTCAGAATCTTAGTAACAAAAGGAGCTCTCAAAGAGTTATCGATTCTCATATGTAACTTTCGTCCAAGACCATACTTCTCAAACCCAAATTTGATGAAGAACTATTTCCCAATTTTTGATTTTTATAAAGATAATGATTTTATTCACTCTCGCTTTAACATCTCTCTTATTTCCATCTGGACTTATTTTCTTCTTCGTGCTAAATAGAACTCTCTTTATAGAATGCTTTGTATTAATCACACTGGGTTAATTAATGCTGTGGCAAAAAGACAACCTCCCAAACGTCACAGGCTAAATACAACAAAAGTGGATGTCTTGTTCACAGCAGAATAAATGTGCAATGTGGGCAGACTGGAGACTCTGCTCTGCATGATCACCGAGATCCAAGATAAGCGAAACAACCTTATTGCTCAGCCACACTAGGCGGGGAAGGTGGTTCTGTATGTTGCTTTAGCAGAGGAAGGTCCAGCTAAGGGGTCACACACCACTTACATGCTTGGTCACATCATTTTCCCACATCTTACTGGCCAGGTTAGGGGGCCTGCCTACCTGCAGACGGATAGGAAACATAAGGAAACAGATGGAATGTGAGTTTCACTATTTCCATCACAGACTTTCTTGTGGGAGGTACATTAATTGAGGGCACATTATAAAATTTCCCCTACCTTTGTTTCTTAAAATATCTCTTTTCTTCAAAAATTAAATTTGCAGATTTTTTCCCACAGCCTGTTAATCATTGTGTGGGTATCTTCTCTGAACCCTCTCCAATTAATCCCTATTCTACTCATAAATGGAAATTTAAATTTACATTTGGTCCTCTAAGAAATGTAAGAAAAAGCCCAGTGTAATTATTTTTATTATCTGTATGTGTATTTACCATTTCATAAATGTCTCTAACCAAAGGTAATTTCAGGCCAGCTGTCTGCATCACATCTCTGGCTGCTCTCTGAATTCATCCGTTTTATTCTACTTTTAAGATTTTTGCTCCAACTCTTTTATTCTTGACCAACCCACTTTCAGCCTTTCAAGAAGTGCCTTGTCTTGAAAACCTTCAAGACTCTTTTGCACCTTCTCCTAAATGCTTCCCCATATTCTCTGAATCAAAATCAATGCTTTCCTCTCCAACCTCGTGTATTTTTGAACATTAAATGCTTATCCCAGTCTCCCCTCCCTTCACCTCCCACTCTGGGAACATCCGGCAATGTCTGGAGGCAGGGTTTTTTTTTTTTTTGCCTTTTCTTTTTCTTAAAAAAATTTTTTTTTTTAATTTTTGAGAGAGCGTGAGCAAGGGAGGGGCAGAGAGCTAGGGAGACACAGAATCTGTAGCAGGCACCAGGCTCTGAGCTGTCAGCACAGAGCCTTATGTGTCAAATTCACAAGTGGTGAGATCATGACCTGAGCCAAAGTAGGACGCTTAACCGACTGAGCCACCCAGGCGCCCCAAGGAGGCAGTTTTGATTGTCAGAATCTGGGGAGGTAGGAGACTGCTTCTGGGATCTAATGGGAAGAACCAAGGATTTGCTAAATATCCTACAATGCACAAGACAACCACTGCAGGCAGCAATTAGGCAGCCCCAAATATTGACAATGTCAAGGTGGAGAAACTTTGTTGAAGACTATGAAAGCCAGAGTGATGACTTCAGGATGCCACCCCTAATTCCCTGTAGACAGCAATGGACTCAATATTTGGGAGTGAATGGGCTTTATAAAAATCTAAAAGGCCACTGGATAGCATTTTTAGGAAGGAAAAATTCATTTTTAATAATATCCATGGTTTAGTTTTGTAATATTTGCCCATAGTTTCCTATATCTCATGGACCAGAGACCATTATACTTCCCCATTCCTTTTGCACTTGAGTATGACTCTTATTTCTAGCTATTATGCTGTACGTGGAAGTCACTTGATTAATTTATGGGCCAGAGCATTCAATTACTGATCTGAGACCCTCTGGTCCCCTATCATTGCTGTGGCTGAAATCAGTCCGCATCCGTAGTGAGGGCCCCACAAACATGTGAAGGATATGTAATGTGAGCAAGAGCTCGTTGTTTAACCAAAATGTTACATCCGGTTCTTTGGTGCCATATGCACATGAATATTAAAAAAAAAAAAAAACTCATGTAAAATTCTGCTCACTCCTAAAATGCTAATGTATGTCAGCATGATTTCTTTTAAGACTTCAATGTTGTCTTTGCAGATTCACTTACCATTCTCTGACATGAACCTGTTTTTTAGATTCATTTTGCTGCTAAGTCAACAAATTTTTGAAATCAACAATTTTTGAAAGCTTTCTTAAACCAGTCTTCATTCTGCTTTTGAATTTTTGCTTTATCACCTTCATGGATAGAGCTAGAATGCTGGCTTTCCTTTTCCTAGCCCCATGTAGGTTATATTTGTTTTTCAATTGCACTATATTTATTTCAATTTGCAACATGGATCTACTTCTATTTGCTTCTCTTAGTTTGTAAAATATATTCTGTTAATATGACACCACTTGTGGGATGCAGAGGAATCATAAAGTTATGGAGAGATCGCTGCAATGGGGTGAGGAGATAGCACATAAAGCTTTGTATCTAAGTTGGAAAAACTGGATCCTTATACAACTCAACCAGTTCATTGCTGTAAGGTAGATAAAGTCTATGCGTCCACTTTGTAAACCATCATGCGCTACGCAAACAGATGGTATTATTAGGGAGCTCCGAGGTCTCTTGCTCTGACTCTCTTGCCACTGATCTGTGCAACCATGAGGAAGTAAGTTCACTCCTTGGTTTTGAGTTTCCTTATTCATATACGGTACTAGATTGTACAAGCGTTGATTTTTGCTTCTCTTTATATCAAATATAAATATCAAAAGTCCAGGTTTTTATACATGATGAGTTATTCTTAATTTAGGTGCTGTACCAAAATTTCCCTTCTTGAAAAAAGTAATGTAGCTTACTCTTTTATTTTTCAAATTCTTCAAATGTCCACGAGATAAATATTTTCTATACGTATTTCCAATTTTCACTATTTTATATAACAAACACAGTGGATGTTTGTTCTAAGCAGATGTTGAGATGTTATTTACTATCAGTATTAAATCACTAGTTAAAAGGAAGTCATTTGTAGCATCATTTTAATAGTATTAAATACTCATAGTAATAATAATAGCCTTTGGCTAGGCAGTGTTTCATGGGTATTATGTTCATTATCTTATGTAATTTCACAATAATGGCAAAGGCAAATAAAAATAATGATAAGATGAAACTGAAGGTCATATTATCTTTTAGATTGGGATATATGACCTCTTTATTCACTTTAAATTTCCCAAAGCATTTGTGATCACTCTGTGGAATCAGTGTACAAACTATAATCTGAAAGAAATCGGTGGTATTTTTACAGTACGTGAGCACAGCCATCTGATTTATAGTTCAATCTGTTAATGCACTCTGTTATTAGGCCACCTGGCAGTTTTATGCATTGTGAATTTAAAGAGGAGCTCGATGTAACATAAGCTTTACAAGCTGGGGAAATATTATTGAAATGAAACATGAATGAGGACCATTTAAACAATAAAATAATGTGTATAGACCATATATTTTTTAGTTTTAGCTAATACGTGCCTTAGGTATAAATTCTGAAATAAGTTGAGGTTCTTATGAGACTATAAAGATGGAATTCAAAATAAACTTATTATTGTACCATTGTTAATCACGTAGTATTCATGTGCTTGTAGAGAAGCAAAATACAGCCACAAATTCCTCTGAAAAATTAAGATCGCATATCAACTACATTTTCTTTTAGTACTCACAGAAGTGTACTTGGGGAAATGGTCTCAGAATGAAGAGCCAGAATTGGGATGTGAAGAAAAATCTTGTAACTTATTGATCATCTCTTTTATGACTCTGTTTTATTATCATTTAAGGAATTTGATCCACCATTGCTAAAGTACAAAAGAAGGCCTGTATGGAGATAATCCTAGAAAATATGTCAGTAAGATTAAATAGTGGCATCACAGTGAATCTGTATTAAGCCTGCAAAAAAGACGTCTACTGTAATGTGATGCTATTCACCCTCTATTGTTCTAAATATATCAATTAGTAGCTCATGTAGTTTATGGGAAGTGTTATATAATATAAAGTAATATACTATGAAAAGTATTGTAAGTAAGCTGGATTCTTTACAGTGATCCATCGAATTCAGGATTGGTTTATTCAATTTTATATCACTATTGGATTTCTCTTTAATTAAATTTATGAATGAAAAGATATAAGATGGTTGATATTTTTATTCAGACATGACATTACAAGCAAACTGAATTATCAGCATTAGACTTTCCAGAGATCCATGTGAATATGGTTCATATTTACATAACTTCAAAGAATATTTTCCAGTATATATTGCTCTAAACTACATGCAAGTGACTCAAAGGAAATTGTAGTTTTGTTTACATAAATGTATCTATTTCCTCTCATTTTTACTTCTAGGAAAATGTGAAAGATTAATGAAAATGTTATGAATTTTCTACTTTGAATTATCAGACATTCCACAAATAATTATGGAAAATAATGTCTTTTCAAATGAATATTTCTTCTCTAAAATTTATGGGGAAGCATTAAATTACTTCTCATTGTCGCAATATTTTTCAACTACTGTCAGGTGAAAAAAGTAAAATACACGTTTTCACACACTGGAGGATAAAATCAAATATTTAAAATACATCCAGTAACAGATATGCTCTTATGCTTTTAACCTTAACATTTACTTATTAGATATGTGAGATTAGATAAGGTGGATTCTACACCTTAATGCTGATATTTCTGTTTAGTCTTCTGATTTATATATATTTTTTAGTTTAGAGAGTTTGGTAATATGGCACCTAAACTTTTTCCTAATGAAAAAGAAAACTATAAAAATAAATGATCATTTAACAAATGAAATTCCCCTCAAGTATCAATCACAGCATATTATTTGGGTTATTTTGCTGGGAGTTGGTATTTGGACGTTCCTCCTTTTGCCATATACTGAGGTGACTGTGTGTTTTTTTGCCAGTCTAATATGCCCTGAAGACTTTTGGTTTGGGAACTCGAGGTCACAGGATATGATAAAATTCATTTTACTGAAGTGTACTGGTTATGAAAATTGCTTGTTCCAGTGGGCGATTTCACTACTTCATTTACAACATAAGTGCTCATTGTGCTTCCACTGGCTGGGATCTGACCCCTATATTTCTCATTTTCCTTCTGAAATGTGGGTCAGCAGTGCTGTCAGATTCCTTCTCTCCTGCAAAATATTTTATTTTTAAATATTTGACACAGGAGCTTTCTAAAAGAACAGGTTAAAAAAAAAACAAAAAAAACAAGTCCTGCTGGATGGCATTTATGACTCAGAGAAGTATCATTGCCATTGACCTCACAACTCTTCTTAAATAGTCAGAGAAGGGCAACAAAATTGTCAATTAGGCTTCCGGGGAACTAAATTCAGCCCAACACAATTCGCTTGGCAGTATAATCATGCAGATCTGGCTTCTATATGAGAAGCGTTCAAGCCTATAATAATGAGGGTTCAACAGATTTGAACTTCCTTTCCCAACAGCAGATTTGGAAGCTGTTGATTTGTCATATACTTATTAAAAGGTTCTGTAGCATTGAAATGGTACTTTGGATATTCAGTCTAATTCTCTGATTCACAGACCAGAGGTCAGGTGGTCAGGTTTCTAGAAAACTGTAAGAAGTCCATTTCTGGTTTCATAGAGATGGTGGTTTAAATTCATATACAGATTATATATATATATAAATTTTATGTCTATATATATGCACATATATATTTTGCATTTCTTCTGTTTTTTAACCAGAGGATGCATCTTATGTCCTTTCTTCTTTACAAGTGTATTGTTCTAAGGAGGATTTGTCAGTATTTAGTAATAATTTATAAAGAAAATTTGATACTTTTACCCACCAACCACTTTTTCGAATTTGATATTCAATACATTCACCAATAAGAATAAGAATAGGAAAAATATGAATAATAAATTATAACTTGGTTCTCATATTTCACTAACCACCACAACTTTTTCATGAGTTAAATCAATGCCAACTGTCCCTAGGCCAAGAAGAAAATAATAGAAAGAAAACAGAATTAGTATAATATTCAAAGTAGAAAATATATAGTTGCTATAGAGTCGTAGAAAGAAATAATAAGATACGCTCTTCTTTTCCGCCAAGTCACCCTCCAAAAACTGGGCTGCAGCACTTCAACCAGCAAGGTGATAATCCATTTAAAATATTTTCCTTCATGGAGAAATTGTGTCTGGTCTTACCCAATACTAACCTGACCCATTTGCTTCATTTGTAAATGAACTTCTACCAGGTCTAGACCTGTCTCTCAATGGGAGAGACAGAGAAAGGGAGATGGGAGCAAGGCCAATGGTGCTTGCTTGGTCTATAAGAGAAGAATTATTTCCCCTTCATGGAAAAGAAGCCAGTTATAATAATACTAAACAATAGAGACCCACTGTAGTATCTGCCAGAAGATGAATTAGGAAATCAAAAGAATAACAACAGCTGGGCTCGGTGTTGTATTGGTCACCTATTGCTCTATTTAGTTCCCAGCCAGAAGAGATCTCTTCTATCTTTCAGTATGATATTTGTGTACAAAATCCCAACCACACGTTTGCATTGGAGTCTACATTCCTTGGCCAATTAGTGTTATAATTTTATCACAGCAATTACTTGAAACTGAATTCCAGTAGTTGTTATCCAGGACGATCTCTGAGGATATTTGTTGAGGTTGGACGAACTAGAAAAAAATACTTCAAAGAATATTCATAGGTCAAAATACCTACAATATTGATATTTTAGCAAATAAAGTGGTAGAGCCAGATTTAGTCCCGATTGTTTCTGTAACCCAACTTGGTGACAGTTAAATGAATTCACAAGGATGCCATACATTAAGGAAAAAGGAACCAGGCGGGGCTCTCTGTTGCAAAGACCTCGTGAAATTCTTCATAGAGCCTGTACAACAAATTTGCATTCTGGTGCAGGCACACAGACCATGCATCAAAATGGAATCATCAGCCTCCATTTTTACGTACAATAAAAATC
The DNA here is from genome assembly GCA_017311185.1 of Proteles cristata cristata. Lineage (NCBI taxonomy): Eukaryota > Metazoa > Chordata > Mammalia > Carnivora > Hyaenidae > Proteles > Proteles cristata. Next base: position 17,033 of record JAESUZ010000772.1, on the reverse strand, counting down.
TACAGTAGAGGTATGTCTATATATTTCTAAACACAAATCTCCCCTTTATGAAAAGGCTAAAGGTATATAAGAGCTGTTAGTGATCCAATAGGAGCTGTCTTATTTTTTCCTCTACACATGCTATATGTCAACATACAGTCATATCTAAGTTGATTGAGATTGACTAACCAGAGGGAAAGAAACTTTATTAAAAAGTAAAAACAAAAAAAATTTACCACATTTTCTATAAATCATCACAGTGAAAGATAAAAGACTATACCTGGATGGATTTGCTCTTTGCCTATTCTAAATAGTCTGAATATATTTTTAAAAGTTGGTTTATAAGAGTTTCCAGTATTCTAATCTCACCTCTTGTTTTTCATTTTCTCTTCTATTCCTTGGGGTACATGACTCAGTGCAGAGTCTAGACTCCTACGCATCATAAATGCATTGACTTAGAATAATTGTTTGTATACATACATCCCTCACGTTTATTCTTTTATCAACAAGTTTCCTCAGGGTGTAGGGATTCCCTGAGAAGTATCTAGCCATAGGAGATAGAAATGCTGTCACCAATAGTTCTGAGTCGGTGTATTTTTAACTTGTATGCATCTTTTAGCTGAGTCACTTGCCCCGGGGAAGAGAAAAGAAAATGAAAAGCAAAGAGCCGAGAAGAACAGTGGGAATTTTTCCACACACTGGAAAAAAAAAAAAAAGAATTTGCGATTATTGAGAGGAAATATAGTGAAGCCAGCCCCTCGCTGTTTCATGCTTTAATAGAATGTGTGTACAGATGTGGTGTCAGTCTTCCAGGTTAGTAACCATTTTAGCACATGCTCATATGCAGATTGCCTTTTAGAAGCTGACAGACTAAAGATGCAAGCAGTTCTGCATTTTACTCTCGTTGTGCGCCCCACATTCTGTTTGGCGTTATCGTGTGTGTGATTTCACTTATCCCTCACAACAGGGATGCCAGATGTGACCACCTGCCCACCTTTCCGAAGAGAACGCAGTACTGCTCTCATTTGGATTTGGTTTTTCCTGGCTGTGGTGCCTTCTATGGAAGCTCAAAACGCTAGTGTCAAAACTGCACAAATTTAAAATAATTTAACAAAGCGATAGGAAAACTATTAAAAAACTGGGAAATTCTCCCTGGGGAGAGGTACCAAAGAACAGACAGAATTCATCTGATCATTCACAGAGAGGGCAACCTGTCTGCAAATGGAGAAATTCAGAAATGTAAAAGCACAAGGGACTCTTGAGCCTCTCTTCATAAACTTTAAGGTGGAATTATCTTCCGTCCATGCAACGGACCCTCAACGAATGATTGGTAACAGAAACATACATATTGGGGAACCCATGTAAATGCCTCTGACTAAGCTGAAGGGAACCCCGGCTGCCAGGCTGGAAGTCTGGTACAAAGAGGCTGAAGTTAGGGAGGTTATAGCCTGAAGCTCTTTTCCTTCTTGCTGCAACTTGTCTGTAACAGCTTGAGCTGGGAAAGCTTGACTCAGACCTCCAAAGCACAGGTGTTTTATCTAGATGTAAAAGTAGCGACCAGTAGCGACTTCATTTTCTTCAGAACTATCTTCTTATCATCGTCGTGTGTTTCCTGTTACCCAGGTTAGAGAAGCCAGAACCTCTGCTAATTAGACTACGTTGGCACATCTGCCTTAGGGAAGCAAAATGATTTGCCCAAGTACTCCCAAGCCCTGCAGAAGGACCAAACACAGGTGGTATTTGTAGCCATTGCCAAGGACCCTAGATATCAATGATTGGAATCTGCCAGGCCAGACCCAAGTGGTATGAGACAGCAGCACCTCCCTGGAAGGCAGACTGAAGGCAGGAAACCAGCTTGAGTCAGAGGAGAGGTGCGGGACACCCTCATCCTGCAAAGGGACCAGGTAGAGATGTGATCAGTACAGATACATCACGTGCTTCCCTAACACCCCTCTCAAGGTTTTGAGGAGTTTTTTGAAAGAGTTAGTCTTTGAAAGAGCAGAGTAAGATGTTACAGCACCAAGAGATTTTAATGTACAGATTGCTTCCAAGCACCTTGCGCTATCGTGGATAAGCAGCACTCAGATATCCAGCTGCTGAGCGTGTGACGAGGGAAGGGAGAATGGAAGGTGCCCAGGAGAAAACCAGATACCAGTTTTTGGAGACGATTGACCAACGAAACTAGAGAGAAGCCAGTCCTGAGAGCTGCTGCTGACAGCCCTGTCACAGGCAGGCATCCTGAGGTACTATCTGCTTAGTGTCTGTAGGAAGGTAGAGCTAGCTTACCGTTTGTTATGCTCCTTTCTCAAGAGAGAGAATAATTTTTCTTCAAACTCTGGAATTGACTTCAGCCAATTAGGGATAGTCCCTGCATTGAATCCAACCTGGAGGGTTGGCTCAGGGGAAAAAAGTCATTACCAACAATTCCACCTGAAGATTCCTTTTAATGTAATTTTTAAATCTTTGTCTTCAAATGTTGACTCTTCAGATCGTCTCTATTAATTGGTAACACCAACTACTATATAAAATAAAATTACTCTGTCATCATTCCTCAAAGTCATGTTTGAATCACAGTGTCAACGTTATATAAGAGGTTTATTACAAAATTATCTGACTTCAAGTCTAATGAATAATTCCTTCAATTAATGTTCACAATTGAAAAGAAAAGGAAATATGATTGTGAAAAAAATGAGAAAAATCATAGAAGGACGCCTAAATAATAACATCAATATGTACTCTGGTTCTTTCTTTCTTTTTCTTCCTGCTACATTCTATGCCCTCGCAGACTTCACACAAAGGAAAGAAAGTGAATATTGAATCAGGGGAATTTTTAAATTATGTAAAATTTCTGCCTATAATAGTCATGTGTGGGGAAAAGTATACTATTATAAAACTTTTTAAAAAACGGTTATTATGATTATTATTCTCAGAAAACTTGTGCTATAGAAAAGTTAAATTTGTCAATCTTAGAAGCGCAGCCAGTTCCAACAGCAAGAGAATCTGCACTATGATGGAAAAAAGGATAATATGCTAGGGATGTAGCTGCCCTGGACATTTCCCTAGAACTTGGGCCTGAGGGTTGGAAGACGTTAGAGGATAAAGGGGTGGGGGAGGAAGGTTTACAAACGGCCATGCAACCTGACCATCTGACACGAAAGTAGAACCATCAGAAATGCACATTGGGTTCTGGAAGGACTCTTGCTCTCTTCTTGCCCAATAACAGTGCTGAGGACAAACACAGGTTGCTACCAATCTAGAAAGGAGACTTTCATGGAACCCAAATAAACTACTCTGAGGGAGGCCAGAAGCTCCATTCTAGAACTGCAGTAGTAGGAAGTGTCTAATTAGAGAGCTTAAGAAGCTCAAGAATCAACTAGAGACTTCAGTAGCAATGGGGACCGGTTTAGTAGACCTGAAGAAATATCCTGAAAATCCAAAAGGCCTTGACAGGCCACTCCCATGGCTTCGATAGTGAACCTGTATAAGTGACTGACCAATCCTTACTACTCCATAATCAGTGCTCTTCTCCTGTATTTATGTTCAAAACCTCTTGCTGCCTGTAGGGTGCAGGAACTGCTACCCAACATCTAGCTTTGTTTCTGAGAACCCTCAGGAGCATTTGTGGTTCAAAATGCTTTTGGGATCAAAAAATGTTGTAGTGGTGTTGTGGTTGAGAGAGATCCTATGAAAGTCTTTAAAAATTTTTTTTAAATGTTTATTTATTTTGAGAGAGAGAGAGAGTAGGGGAGGAGCGGGCGGGCGGGGGCAGAGAATCCCAAGCAGGCTTCATTCTGTCAGCACACAGCCCAATGTTTGTGGGGCTCAAACCTACAAACGGTGAGATCATGACCTGAGCTCAACCAACTGAGCCAACCAGGTGCCCCAAGAAAGACCCTATGAACATCTTTAAAAACATTTTTACAAGCACAGAAATGTTTATACAAATAAAGTAACAATAGAGGCTATAGTATATATCATCTCTTGCTCCTGAGAAATAGTCTAGGTTCTACCTCCACAGAATTTTTTAAAAAATATTCATAAATTATTTTGCTTTATTTCATGAAGTTACATGTTCACATATTTGCCCCCTACTCTTGTCCTCTAACCAGATATTAGTGCCCAGAAGGGCACTTCAAAATGGAAAGTTTTGAGATTCAGAAGTGGTGACTGTTGCCTCACCAATCCCAGGAATGCAAGGTAGCTTGGAGGCTTGTGATTTAAGAAAGCTTTGGATAACTTCCAGTTAATCTTCCTGACATGCTGAAAAGTATTTCTCTATTTCTCTCTCCAAACCGTAAGGTAGATTCTCCCAAGCATCTGAGCCCCTTCTGCACACAGCTCAGTTCCCTTCCCCCTAACAAATGAAGAGTGTATTGAAAGGCCCCGTCGAACACCCATTAGTTTCTAAAACCTTTCATCATCACCACTGAAGTGGGGTTTACTGTTCTTCTTTTACTTTTCCTAATACTCACTTCTATGTTTTTTTTATCTACCTTCAGTAGAAGAAACTCACAAGTTGCCTATACTGGAAGTAAAATTCTCATTGTTGAACAAATAATTTGCTGGGTGCAACAGAACTTGCTTAAAGAGAACACAGAGCTTTGAAGGGATCATTGAAGAGAGTAATCTCTTATTCAGTGGTTAGGGTTACATACAATAACTATTGCCTATAGTCTCAGTTAATTAAAATATTTTAATTAAAATATTTTAAATTTTCCGTAAAATAGAATATTGTATAATTTCATGGTATGTCTAAGATCTAGCCCTGGTACACTGTTGACACTCAATGGGGTGGGTGGCTTGCATTTAGATTCCATGTTGAAATGAAAACAAAGAGAACTGAAACTGCTCAAGGTCAAGGTTCTTACAAAGGTTCTTCTCTATCCTCATCATAGAAAATAAATGAATATTGGTTACTTCTGCTTAGAGTTGTAGCTTCCTTTCCAAACCACAGCAATATCCAATAGTGACCATGGCAAATCAAGAACCCTTTTTGGAAGGATAAATGAAGCTCTAGTCTCAGAACTTGGGCCAAGGCAATTCAACCCAGTGTTCATTGACTCGGCATTACTTCACTGACATTCCTTTCAAACTTTTCGCATGCTGAAGAATACTCAGAATAATATCCTTATAATTGTTATAAGGTTTACCTAAAATCTCCATAATTCAGATGAAGATAAATATTTTTTTAGAGATTTCAAATAATTTATTTGTCATTAAAAAATGATAACTTAAAAAAATCACCTTACAGGGAAAAGTAAAAGATTCTTATCCTACTCAACTGGCTATAAATATCCTGTCTTTTCTTTCTCTAAATTATAATTTCCATTTGTTTAACATCTAATTTAGTTCTATAAATATCCAATACCATTTTGATATTTGCTCAAATGTGCCAAGTACTGACCTCTTTATCAAATTAGGTCTGTGATCAAATCAGGGAAAAAATAATACACTTAAATTCTGAATATCTTTATTATTTGTCCAGCAAAACAAAGCAATTAATCTTTAAATGTCCTAAACCTCTGTAGAACTCGGTGGTTTTTGCTAGACTTGGTAATCAAAACTCTTTAAAACATGTGCCTTAAAAATATCTTTAAAGCAGTTGCTTATAAAAGGAAATAAACTCAAATAATGTATTTCATAATTTAAATTATAACTTCATTACATTTTATGGAAGTGTATTGATGATAACTTGGTAAGAATGTTTATATTAATAATTTATTTGCAGAGAAATTTTGTCACAGAAATACTTTCAAAAGTACAAATAGAATTTGAAACTTATAATATAGGACAACCTCATTATAAAACTTTTAGACAATATAAAAGTTAGAAAGTTAAGGTCATCCTTCAGAAATAACCATTATTAATATTGTATACATATCCTTTCATATTTTTCATCCCATGAAGAACACACACACACACACACACACACACACACACACTTAACCCCCACTTCTCCTGAAACTAGAATCAGCTGATTCATATTGTTTTGTAACCTGCTTTTTTTCCACTTAGACATTTATCACATATCAATTATAATTTTCAATATTAGTTTGATATTTTTCTTATATGGGCCATAATTTATATACATATTTCTTGCTAATGGATATTGAGTTTGTTTCTCCAAGTTTTGTTTTTCATTTTAAATGTTGTTGGGAAACCAAAAGATATTTACCAATGAATAGTGATCTCGATGCTCAAAGGTGATTTGCACTTAAGATTAAAATATGTATATATTATGGTCTTATTCCATTTAATTTACATTCCATTTATTTTCCATTTAAATCAATAACATTTAAGAGATTCTGTGAGATCTTGAGTCTTTCCTGGATGTTTGCATGTACATTTTAATCTACTTTATAATTTAACTCAACTATCCCCAGGTTTACAAACAATAACCACGACACTGGAATTTTTCTATACGTGTAGCATTTAGTTAGTCGCAACCCGTAATTTCAAGGCATGTTTCAGTTCTAAAGATGTTTTCTCACTATTTCATATTATCTAACTAGTTTCCTAAAAATTGAGTATAAAAATTATAACAGTAGTGTTATATTTATTGACTCCTGTGGCTCCAACCTTTGAGGTAGGTACCAGTTTAATTTGCCTCAATTTACAGATGATAACCCCAAGGTTGAGGGCTGTTAATGACCTTGTCTATGATCCAGCAACAGTGGACAGGTGACACAGAACCTCTGGCTCCCTGTTGTTCTCCTTCTGCTCAGCCATGCCATTGTTGGAACAATAGAAACTTAGGCTGAGTCTAGAAAATAACTGGAATGCCATGCCAAAGTTTTGTTCATTTAATCCTAAAGTCTGTGTGGGAAATTGAGTTTTTCAGAATGACTATTTCTATTGATTGAGTAAATCAGATAAATTTTACATCTTTCCTTCCTTTTCTGCTCCACGCAGGAAGTGTGTGACATGCTAAGACAGAAATAAGCCCTTTATAGAAACTTGTACTGCTGACCACTTTTCTGACTTTTCTCGCAATTGGCACAGATATCTGAACTGTAATGCAAGGGGAAATTAACTCCAGCTCCAGATTTTTCTACATTGATGATTTTTTCCCCTTGGGATTCTATGAAGATATCAACAGTATTCTTGGGAATCAGAAATTCTATGTTTTTATGTAACTGTTCTACATCATTGTACAAAAAAAAAACAACAAAAAACCAAGGAAGATACACACTAAGCTCTGATAATCATCTCTCATCTTTTCTTATGAAGGGATATCATAACCTTTTCTGGTATGTCTAAAGGGATTGTTCAGGCACAGATTGGATTATCTTCTTGGATCTCACTTGACCTCATTCTTCTAAGGCTGAGATGTCCCTTTTGTTTTAAGGCCCAACTCATGGTCACATATATATCTTAATCTTCATTTTTTTCAACTGCATAATGTAGCTGCTTTCTCTGCCTTGCTATCCTCAGAAAGTGCTATCTCTCTCTCAGTGACTGGATTCTTTCTGCTCCGTGAGCTACTTCTGAGTCCAGGGAAAACTGGAGTAACTGTTTTAAAATCTATTTACAAGAAAGACTTTGTCCTCTTTTGAGAAAGAGGAGATACTCAAACTAGTATCCACGTAGCCAGCCCTATGATACTCTCTGAGTAACACAATTTAACATTTTCCAGGCCATAAGAGCACAGATACTATAATGTATTACTTCATAACCATTGTCTTTTACAGTTAACCCTTGAACAACACACGGGTTGAGGTGCCAAACCCCCATGTGGTGGAAAATCCATGTATGGCTTTGGCTCCCCCAAAACTTAACTACTAATAGCCTCCTGTTGACCAGAAGCTCTACTGATAACATAAACAGTCAATTAACATATATTTTGTATGTTACATCTGTATTGTATACTGTACTCTTTCAATAAAATAAGTTAAAGAAAAGACAACGTTAAGAAAATCACAAAGAAGGGCGCCTGGGTGGCTCAGTTGGTTGTGTGTCTGACTCTAGCTTTAGGCCTGGGACATGATCCCAGGGTCATGGGATCAAGTCCTGTGTTGGGCTCTGCACTGAGCAAGGAGCCTGCTTAAGATTCATTCTTTCTCTGTCTCTGTCTCTCTCTGTCTCATAAGAATAAAAAATTTTAAAAAATTGAATAAAATTTAAAAAGAAAATCAAAAGGAAAGGAGAACACATTTACAATACTGCACTGTATTTATCAAAAAATCTGTGTATGAGTGGACCTAAGTAGTTCAAACCCATACTGTTCAAGGGTCAACTGTATTTCCAAGACACGGAAATGAGATATAAAACATTTTTGCAGTGTCTCACCTTGATTTGTTTTGATATATGTCTTATGGGCATATATTACAAACTTCTCTATTATAATACTCAACATATTATATGTGTGGCTTTTTTGCAGCAAGGCTGAGCCTCTGATGGCTCATTTACATGAATGTCCCCAGAAGCCAATGCCTGACACATAGGAAGTGGTCAGGAAAAATTTGATGAACGTAAGAGTGAATGGATGAATGGAGAATGTTCCTTTGTGCTTGTAAATAGTCAGTATCATTAAAATGGTGGCTTCAAATCAAATTTCAGTTACCCTAGCCATTTTCGAACAGATTGTCCTACATATTCTAGAGAATTAGTTCTTATATTTCCCAATGTTCTACAGTAGATTTTAGTGTCAAATTGTAAATTTGAAAATAGAAGAAAAGCCACGAAGGAATTCAACAATATATAACTAAAAACAGGCATGGTTCCCTTCAGCAAGCTTTCCTATTCAAATCATTTTGGTAAATAAATATTTAACAAGCAATAAAACTGATGGTTATTTTTACATAGCAGTCAATTTATGTTCTACAAAAGCTAAATTCCCCATCCCCAATAATACTTTATATTCCTTGACATTAGTCTACAACAAATGGCACAATTGTGTTAAAAAAATAAAAAGAAAAACCCATAATAAAAACCATTCACTCTGCCAAATATGTCATTACTTTTTTTTCCTGTTCAGCTGCCAGATGTATTGCATTATATTATCAAATTGATAGATCTAGTGTTATTTCTACATTTACCATTTTACAACAACAAATAGAAATATAAGGAAGCTTTGGTAACAAATCTTGCTTAATATGTATGTGAAGTAGACAGTTTGTCTAAGAGAAAAATATAACTGATGACAGATTTCATTTCAGTCTGCTAGTGCTTATTAAGATGTCTACAAACAAAAAGCCATATCTGGATACATCTCTTTCTGCAAACAAAGGAAAGTTTTAATTGCTTTAATCAGCATTTGCATTGTCTTTGTGGTGACATAGAAAAACAATTCAGGTCTAATCAGAAAATGTCTTCCAGGGGAAGATTCTTCGGCTTAGACTTTAAGTGAAGCTAATAACATATTTTCTATAATTCTTGAATAAAGTTTAACAGTGTAATACTGTGCTGACTTCTATTTAAATTATTCCTAGGCCAATAATAGAAAGACTGGTGGTGTTTTTTGGTATGTCCTTATTAGGAATATCATTTTCAGATATGAAAATGGTTCCTATAAAATCAAAAAGCAGACTGATGAATCAACCCCAAGTGTCAGCATTTCACTTTTTTCCCCATCAACAGTATCTTAAACATAAGGAGGTCTTTGCTTCACAGATGTTCTTTTCAATTCAGTTACTCAAATCTGTGCTACATCCCTATTAGGTGAAAGACATTAATATAAACTAAAAGCATATAAAAAGGAACAAAAAAATCTTCAATAAGTTTATGGCAACCTTTAGTAACAACCCTAATTTATGTCTTGGTATCTCATATACATCAATTGCATTCTGTAAATACTGCAATGACTCTATTCCAAAAATAAAAGCAATCATTAATAGGTAGACAATGCAAAATGTGGTACAGAACGCAAAGTGGGCTTCAAAGTTGGGCGGGACACGTTTCAAAGGCTTCCTCAGTCTATCTCATTTGAGTTGTGTTATCTTGAGCAAGTCATTTTTTGTCTTTCTGAGTCTCAGTTTACTCATTTGTAGAATGAAGACTCATTCTATTTTCTTCAACAAAAACCGCTAAGCCTGCCATGGACTAGGCACTGTGTTGACATTGAGAATACATGTGGCCTATCTTCATGAAGCTTCCATCTAGTATGCCTATTACTCCAATAATCATACAAACCAATAGCGTGATTAAAATGCACCAAGGATTACATAGGACAGAGTCACATTTTGGGGCCTATGTCCTCAGAAGGCATGGCTCATATTACATGTGAAGCCGAGTCAGTGATTCAAAAATATTTTCCTAAAGGAAAGACCTCGAAGTGTGGTGTGCAGGAAATGTTTTGCAGACATTGAAATGGATTAACTTTACATTTCTTTTCAGTTTCCTCGGTGCCAATAATTTTAACACTAGGGGATGAAGTCCCAAGTCATTCCTACATTCTACTACAAAGGATTGTGTGACTTTGGACAAGTTACTTAATCTCTCTGTGCTTCAGTTTGTCTAGTTCTAAAATCAGGACTAACCTGATAGCCTTGTTATTCAGATCAAATAAGCTAATATCTATAAAATTCTTAGAACAATATCTGACATTGAAATGTTCTTGTTGTCTGTGTCAGCTAGTAGTCATGGGAGTCTGTCCCATGAGACAAAATGCTGAAAAAGTAAAAGAGAACACAATTTTGAGCTTCCATGCCTTATATTTTAACAAAGAAAATAAAAGATTCGATAAAGGGATTTTATTATTTCCTGGTGTTGAGAGAAGAGAGAGCTTTTTCTCACCTACTCTTTCCACCCGACTACCCTGAGCTGAGGAGCTCATGTTTCCCTTGGAATAGAAAAGCCATGTGGGGTGATGCAAAGGGGCTGAGGCAAATTTGCCCAACAGTCCTACTGTCCTAATGTGACTTCTTGCCTAGAAACTCCACAGATACTGAACATAAATATAATTCAGAAAAGACCTTGCTTTCAAGGAGCCTACACCCGAGTTGGGGAGAAACACAAAACAACAAAACAGCACACTTTCTAACATAATAGCATTTATAAAATAATCTACATGGTGATCAGCTCTGTGAATATAAAAATCAAGCCTTATTTACCTTTATGTCCCCCAGAGCCTGGTAGTAATGCTCAATAAATATTTGCTGGATTGAACTGAATACATTAACAAGCACAAACAAATAGCGTCTGAGTAAGTAATTGCCAAAAGAATGCCATGTCAAGGAATGATCATAGTGGAACTCTGGGATCCCCATTGTAACCCTGGTAGACATGGGGAGCTCCAGCTTCCTTTTGTGACCCCCTGATGAGCCAATCTATTAGGAGGCCATTAAGGAGCAATGAAGCCAGATGGTATATATCTACCATTAGACAGTCCAGGGAGTCTACCTAATATTTAATACATTTGTAATGAAATGTTTCTCCCTGCTAATGGGATGGCCATTGTTTTCTGTGAATGATTTCATAAGTAATTTGATTTATAACTAAAGCAATACTATTACTAATTTCATTCCTTAATTTATTCCTGCACAATTAAACATTTCCCTAAATGTAAATATTAGTGTGTCAATCTTTGTGGCATCTAGGGAGGGGACAAGGTTGTTGCATGGAACAGAGAGCTTCTTATCCAGCAAAGGGAAGTAAAATTCTACTGCCCCGTGTATCTCTTACGGGCTCTAGGTTATACAGAAAATTTCTCTTTTGGGAATCCTTTTCATACTTGATTCTTTTTCTCTAAAAGAGGATAAACATAAGCATATTTTAGTTCACTATCTCTGCCTAAAGCAGAAGTTGACATTCCATTCTCCTAAGATTAAAAAGGTTTTAATACATTGCCAATTTAGGTAATTCTACAAATAAATATGTTGGTTAAATTCAGGCAGATGTCTTCTTCAGTATCTTGTCTCGTTCTGAATCTCTTCTTAGACGCTTGTTACTCAAAATCCGGTTCTTGGACTGGCTGCATCAGCATCTCATAAGAACTTAATGGAAATACAGAATCTGAAGCCCTACCAGACCCACTGAATCAGAGTCTGCATTTTTAACGAGAACCCAGGTGCGGTGCTTGCACATTCTAGTCTGAGCAGCACTGTCCGAGGACATACAGGTAGAAGACCGGGCAGGTAAAATGCCCCTGGGAACTCAGCGAGACTGAAAGCGGTTGGGTCACCAGCTGATCATGTGATATCAGACGGCCACCCTGACCTAAGGAGCTCAAAGAAATCTTTTGGGGCTTAGTTACAAAAGTTCATCTCACCAAATGGATTTTCTAAATGGTTACTGCACTGGTCTTTCTTTTTGCTGATGAAAGAGAGGGAAAGATGAAGTCCATCATTGATTTGGAGTTATTAGAAAACATCATAAGCACGCAAGAAATGGCAGAGACGGGGAGTGTGCTCCTCAGTTGAGTCGCCACCCTTGGAGGAATAAAGGAGCTGGCATTTACATAAAGACAAAAGGGCAAGGTTTTGCCTTCATAAATATTTGCCAGCCAGGAAGCCAGAGAAACCTGGAGGAGGCGTGTGTTGGGAGGTATGGCTGAATTCACTTTGCGATATTTGCAAGGTATTATGGTAATTGGAATTCCACATGCATTAAGCTGTTGAGAACTTTATATAAAAATATTTATACTTTTAGCCGCTCTTGAATAAAATTTTATTCTTTTCTTCGATGCTATTGTCTGTTGCACACCTTTTGCCTATTATCAGTCACAAACTATCAGTACTGAATTATTCTGTCAAGTGAGAATCTAGGAACTTTACACCTGCCAGTTTAGGCTGATTTTCAATATTATGTGAAAATGCCAAGGAATGACCTGTCAGTCTGTATTTGTGACAAGTGTCCTATTCAGGTTGCTCAATGGTTTGTAGAAGTGTATCTTTGAAGAATTATTTTTATATGGTCCAGTACATCTCAATGTCCTAGGCAATAATTATCTTGAATGCTAGGCCCCCAATAAAAGTAGAGGAGTGAAATAGAAGGGGTTTCTTTAGTTAGTACTTATGTGTGAGTATGTTGGAAAAAAATTTCATCTCATTTTTGTCTGAGTCTATTCAAACCTCAATTGTAAATAAATGCAATTTTTGCACATATGAAAGTCAGAGCCATTTGCAATCCTATAATGTAACTATACTTCAATTTTGCGGTGTCTTCTCTTGTTATGAGAACTGATATAAAGTCCTCCTAGGAAACAAATGAAGATCTGTGGCAGAAGTAATCAAACTTCTTTCCCAAACTCCGTGAAGCTCTCTTAAAATTAGAATGCAGCTTTTGGAGGTTTGTGGCAAACTGCTTGTGTTTTTCTTCAGAGACATTCTTTTTCTTCTTATTTTGAACAAGGGTCAACAATAACAGAGCTAGGAGGTAATAACTAATCTGTTTGATTGACGACCTCTGCTGGCAGGCCCGAGCCAAAAAAAGCACAAAACCCAGAAAACTGCTTTTCTGATAGGTTTGTGGCTGGCCTCAAGGTTAGGTCTTCGTTTCTTGCCCAAGCATGCCAGAAGCATTAGGCTCCAGTGTCAGGCAATAATAAAAGGAGCTAACACTTTGCAAGTGTTTACTTTGTGCATAAACTTGTGTAATCTGCTCAGAACAGACCTATGTGCCCAACACTGTTCGCAGCGCTCCGCGACTATTAGCTCACTCAATCCAGCAATAAAGCAATGTCCATTTTCCTGAAGGAGACTTAGGTATAGAGAATTAAGAAACAGGCCCATGATACCTGGGTGGCTCAGTCGGTTAAGCATCCTACTCTTGATTTTGGCTCAGATCATGATCTCATGGTTGTGACATAGAGCCCGGCTTCCAAATCTGTCTGGGGCATGGAGCCTGCTTGGGATTCTGTCTCTCCCTCTGCCTGTGCCCCTCACCTGCTTGTGCATGTGTGTGCTCGCTCTCCCTCAAAATAAGTAAACAAACTTTAAAAAAAGAAATAAAAAAGACACTGAGACAAGGTCACACAATCAGCAAGTGACAAAGTCAGGACACACTCCAGGCAACCTGGAATGTGCCATCTGAGTTACCCAGCTATATGAAACACAGCTTGATGTAACACAAACACATGAGTGCTTCCATACTATGCTCTGCATCTCATTTAATCTTCACAGCAATCAAACAAAATAGACCGTATTATCATAACCCCATTTTATAGATGGGAAAGCAGAGACCCAGCTTGCTGAAGAACAGAGAGAAGGTAGAGAATAATGAACAAGTGGAATATGACTTTAAACCCCATATTCTTAAGCAATTTGCTCTGTCCAGATCTCAAATATAGTACACAGCAATCAAGATATTTTATCTTAAGACTAAATGTATTGATTAGGAAGATTGAAAAACAAGGAATGAGAATGATGATAGGTTTGAAGTTAATTACCAAAGGTGAAGGCTGCCCCCTTTTTCTTTTTAAAAAATGTTTTCATGTTTATTTATTTTTGAGAGAGGGAGAGAGAACGAGCCAGAGAGAGAGCAAGAGAGAGAGACAGAGAGAGAATATGAACAAGGGAGGGGCACAAAGAGAGGGAGACACAGAATTTGAAGCATGCTTCAGGCTCTGAGCTGTCAGCACAGAGACCATTGCGGGGCTCGAACCCACGAATGTGAGATCATGACCTGAGTCGAAGTCTGATGCTCAACCAACTGAGCCAACCAGGTACCCCCTGCTCCCTTTTCTAGAGGATCTAATCTCAGCTGTACATTATTATGGTTCAACCCTCTGGGTGTGGGTCACTGTTTACTCTACAGCTTTATTGCCTGTTGCTATTTCCATCTTCATAATCAATATCCGCATGCTTCTCGTGTTTCCCACCCTCATGCCCTGGGATGCACTGTCTACTGCCTGGAGACTTTCTATCTCCGCTGCCCACCTCCTTACCTAGGGGCCACCTTCCTAGGACCATTAGATTGAGACTCAGTTCAGAGGTCACTCCCACCAGAATACCCACCTTGATCTCCTCCTTCAGACTGTATGAAGCATTTGTTTCCCCTTCCTGGGCTCCTCTGATGCTCTTTCTACATCTCTATGCATTGTAATTCTCTATCAGGTATCTGCGTATCCCAATGGAACATGTCCCTTTTAAGGGTAAGGATTTTGTTTTGCTTCCATTTTTTGTGACCCAGCACCTAACACTGTGCTTGAGGGATAGTAGGCTCCCAGTAGGTGACAACTACAAGATGTACTAGCATAAGCCTCAATAAAACCCTTATGGAAGAGGCTCTCAGAGCCTCCACTGAGAATCACAAGTGTCTCTGCTTGGTTTTCTATTTTTAGAAGGCAGATTAAGAGCAAGTCAGGCATTTAAAATGCAAATGATAAAAAGTATGTATGTAGTGATGGTGGCAGGGGGCAGAGAATGAGTCAAGGGTCCTTTGTGTGACCCTAATATTGAATGGAAATAAAAGAAAATGGGAGAGTACATGGAAGTTGTTTTATACCATGACCTAAGATATACAGAATCTCAGATACCATCAAAGTGATTTTTTGCCTTTCACCTTTTATAACATTTTTACCTTGGAATACTTTGAGATTTACAGAGAAGTTACAGAGATAGCACAGAGCATTCATATATATCCCTCACCCATTTTCTCTTACTGTTATCATTTTACAGGACCATGGTGCACTTGCTAAAACCAAGAAACCAACACTGGAGTACTATTATTTATTGAACTCCACAGTTTGGATTTCAATAGTTCTTCTCCAATCTCCTTTATTTCAGTTCCAGATCCCATTTGCAGGATACCACCTCACATCTAGCATCTTATCTCCTTAGCTTCCTCTTAACTGTGGCAATTCCTCAGACTTTTCTTACTTTTGATGATATTGAAGCTGTTTTGTAGCCTTCTAGCTTGATTCAAAATTCAGTAAGATTCTAGGAAAAGAGTAATATTAGTTTACAATCTTTATTAAACTTTTCTGAAATATCATGAGTCCTGACAGACTCAGTCCTTGACCTGCTCCCAGGCTTTCTGAGGGAACCAAATATTTGATCCACCCTGAGTCATCTTTTGACTAATCACCCCCACCCCAAATCACAGCCTCAGGATACCCAACACTTAGGCATCAGTGAAAACATTCTATCTACCAAAACAAGAAAGGACAGATGTCTGAGTAAAAGAAGATGTGTTAAAAATACCTATTGATGCAAAATATACTTTTCAATGATGGTTCTAGCCCTACAAAGATTAAATTTAAAATATGAATTTAATAGGGGAAGTAATGAAAAGGAAACCACTGACTTTGGGATTAGAAACTATCAGTACATTTTCCAACTCTGCCACTTAAAAGCTGTAGGATTTCAACCCCAGCACTTAACCTCAAAAATCTCATGTATATCCATTTATAATTACAATTCTCAAATGTGGTAATACACGTAAAATTTTTCTTTGACCTCTATAGCTTATTTTTATTTGTCACTGCTAATGCCACCTCAGGTTAAAACACTTCTAGACTAAAAAGCTTTCTTGCCTGTCAGAAGTTTTTATTTCAAGTTTCTCGTCTTGGTTATACCTGTCTTTGGGATAGCTATAAAAGCTATTTTGGTTTCGAAGCAAATATTGCCCGACACTTATTTAACTTTCACTGCAACCTTACTACATAGGTAGCAGTTTGATTCCCATTTTAACAGTGAAGGAACTGAAGCCCAGAGAGATTTACATGACTTAACCAAAGTTACAAAGTAGGAGACTTAGGGTATAAACTCAGGATGCCTAGCTAAAGCACCCCAGCTCCTAACTATAAACTGATAATCCCTTTTAAGAAACTTCTCAAAAGTTCCAACTAGTCACAGAAAATGCTTTGAGAAGATGCTCTTCCACCCAGCTGGGAAAGCATAACTTAGAGTTGATATTGCTTGGGCTTCTCACCATTTTGACCCAAGCTGAGGACACTGATGTGACTTCTGGGTTTATTATTTATACTTACTCATTAAGTACAATGAGCATTAGTTTTATACTCTTTAAGCATAAAATTATTAGTTTCCACTCTTTCAAATCCTTTTTTAATAAGTCTAACCAACATGGGGCTTGAACTCATGACCCTGAGATCAAGAGTCATGTGCTTTACCCACTGAGTCAGCCAGGCATACTTCCACTCTTCCAGATCTTGA
>JAESUZ010000771.1:0-65000 GCA_017311185.1 Proteles cristata cristata | reverse complement strand
AAAGCTTTCTCAGCTGCAACAGTGGAGGCTAGAAAACAAAAATGTCTGTAAAAATCTGAAGGAAAAAAAATATCCGAAGGTAAATGATTTTAAACCTAGAGTTCCCTAACCAGCCAACTCTCAGTCAAGTAGAAGAATTAACTAAGGGCATATTTTGGCAAACAAAATCTCAAAAAATATGCCTGTGTTTACCCTTACTCAAATCTTAAGAAACTGAAGAAGGATGTTTTCTACCAAAGTTACAGTGAGAAAGAGGAAAGGCAAAGGCTCATTAAGCAAGTATCTCAAATAAGAGGGAAGCAAGAGAAATCCAAGATGGTGACCAGAGAAGCTCCAGAGACAACTGTGCAGCAGCACAAAAAAGAAACCCATCTTAACAAAACCAGGTGGACAAAGGAGCTCTTGATGGATATATCCTTCAGTTTACCATAGTCCCCACCACTTCTCATAAGTCCTCCAGCCCAGAAAGGCTACCTGATAGACAAGAATGTGTGAAAAATTAAGAGGTGTTTTATAGAACTATTGAAGGTTTGAAAAAACTAAGATTCAAAGAAAATGAAGGAAAAATTTTAATGAAACAATATTAACTATAAAGTAAAGACAAAGTTGAGTAATAATTATAGCTGTTTACTTAGTATTCCTGGTATGCCACTTAATAACCTAAGTCCTTTTATACCTATTTACTCCTTTAATTTTCACAACCACCATTACAAGTAGGTATCATTGATATCTCCATTATATATTAGGAAAATATGGAGTGGTGATTTGTCTAGGGCACCAGAGTGGGATTCAAGATCATCCTGTAAGGCTCAAACCCATCTCTCTAAGAAAAGAGATGAAATCACAATACTCCATTTGGCTCAGCAGTGAACAATAAATGCATACTGGAAATGATAAAACCACTGAATCCAGATTGACCCCAGCATGGTTATATAACCATATTGAGAGGATGGAAAAATGGGAATAAAAAGGAACACACAAATAACCAAAGGACAAGAAATAACTTCACCTGCAATAATAGGAAGTCAGTAAATAATTTCTACACACATATATATGTATACAGGTGTATATGTTTAGATATGTATTAACTTGCTGTTATTATAGGTCGGGTGTGCATGTGGATGAGTGAATATGTTTGAAATATAGAGATAAATAGCAGAATAAAAGAAAAATGTTTGAGTGGTAGCTTCTAGTAGCCACTCAGTAGCATTTAATTTTTAATTTAAAACTATATATGTATATTACACACACACACACACACCTATATCTGTAGTATATCTATATGTATAGTTGATGCTGACAAATATTTTTAAAGGTACTGGTCATTGTCAATAGCCTGTGCACACAAGAGATGCTTACATATTTGTTAATAGTTGCTATCCAGGGCCTGAGTGCACCTTTATTCTCCTGCCTGCTCTGGAACATCCCTATATCCTCCAAACCTCCCTACGATGCAGCAACTAAGGGCAAAAGTGTGACAGAGGGCTCCTGGACCCTACTTCTACCCCAGAGCCAGCTGAGCATCAGTTTCACCTGCATTGGGTCTGTGCCTATGTTCTCTCAGCTGTTTAATACTTTTTAATGTCCTCCTTGCTTATGAAATGACATTAAGTGAGAGAACAATACAAATTATGTGTCTATAAAATCAGTAAAAATGAGTTTATCTACATGGGGAGTAATAGATTATTTTTTCATTATACTTGTCTAGATCTTTTATATTTTCCATGAAAAGCATGTTAATTTTATGACAAAAAATATAAGAACATTAAAAAAAGCCATAGGTGGGCACAGTCTGGGGTTGTATTATGCCTAACTCTATGACTGGATCATATAGGCTGGTAAAGGCCAGTCACCACTTTCATAAACAATAGACCTCAAAAACCTTCGAAAGGCAAATGTCTAAGTGTGATGCTATAAGTGTGATGAAGGGAGTCTTGATCTCAAAGAATTGTAATGGTTTTAAAGTCTCTGTTTACAGTCCTATGATCACAGATGAAGCTACCTCCCTTGGGTCCAGGAGGCCAGGTACAGTGAGTGTCCAGTTAGGCAGGAGGTAGACACAGACAATCCCAAGCTAAGTTAGATGGTTGGCCATCCCCAGCCATTAATTCCTTGTCCAGCTGCATTAAATATATGGAGAAGGAATAGGAAGGAGTCTGATTTGTCTAATTTTCCCTTTCCCAGAGACAGTACATCCTAAACCACTTCTCCCCTGCCAGCATAAGCAAGTTCTTATGATAGGTTGCTTATTTCTTCACCTACAACCCTTTGAGTTTTCTAAGGCAGGGCAGGAGGATCCCAAGGGTGTGCTTCTGGTGCCCATACCCCCAATTCCAAAGTCCTTTTGGTCTGCTGGAGATAGGTTGACCAGCCATCTCAGGTTGCCCAGGACTGAGGAGTTTTTCAGACTCCTGAAGCCAGACTTTCAGTGCAAAAATGGGGAGTATCTTAGGCAAACCAGGATGAGTCAGCCACCCTTTGATGGAGGTCTAGCTATAGATCATTACTAGAGCCGTGTGGGAGGGGATTGATGGGCATGATGCTAGGCAAGTAATGGCTGACCTGGGAATACTCTTAGTGGCCCTGGCCTTTCCCACAGGGACAGTGGCTGGAAGACAGGAACCTCATTATAAGAAACTGTAAATCATACCCCCTCAGATAACTTGTAAGGAGAAATCAGCATATATAAGAAGCAGCTTTTAAGTATCATATGTAAGGCCAAAAGCAACTGGTGGGGGGTAGTGTCTGGGTGGCTCAGTTGGTTAATGGTCCAACTCTTGATTTCAGCTCAGGTCACGATCTCATATGATTTGTGGGTTTGAGCCCTATGTCAGGCTCAGTGCTGACAGCATGGAGCCTGCTTGAGGTTCTCTCTCTCTCTCTCTCTCTCTCTCTCTCTCTCACCCTCCCCTGTTCATTCTTGCACTCTCTCTCTCTCTCTCAAATAAATAAACTTTAAAGAGAGAGAGAGAGAGAGAGACTGGTAGGTAAAGCAGTGGTTGGGGAATCCAGATAGAGTGGGTGGGGACCTTATTACCCTGAAAAGCCTCTCTTGCTTCCCTTAACTTCCTTTGCAACCCACTGAGGTTGCCAGGGGAGGATTAGGACCTAGTGTGGTCAGATCTTCCCATTTTACAGAAACCTGTGAAAAAAATATGAAATTTCAGCCTTTCAACGTGGACAACTAATTCCAAAAACATGTAAATAATGCAGTCTTTCTAAACTAGTGCCTGTGAGTAGGTATGATATATGATCTCTGTAACGGTAAGACCTATGTCTCTGTGACACTAAACTTTCACTATGTGGTATAGAGGATGCCTGGTGGGTGGGCATGGGCATCAGAGAACTTCCACAGGATTCACCATTCAGTCTCAACTGCTTTGTAATTGTGGATCTCTTTCTCTCTTCACTTCTCCAGATGTGTAGGTGACCCCACCCTCCACCCAGGTGGACATAGGAAATAGGGAGACTTACCTGATTTATTTCTTTGCCCCTATTTTATCTCCCCACTCCTCCAACCAAGTTTGAATGTTCAACTGGCCATTCATCTCTAAGATGGCACATGGCTTTAGAGCAACTAAAAAGTCCAAACTTATGGGTTGGTTTCAGTATCTTGTATTTTAGAAATTTCTGCTGCAGAGTCAAATTCCCTGGGCTCCTTTTGGCCTTTGAAACCAATATCCCATGCAGGCACACTGAAGGGACACACCCTGGGCCAGAGCTGGCTAATGGGGATGAGCAGATCCATTTGGCCATTGGTGTCTGACAAAAGGTACATGCCAGGGCTCCTAATTAGCATTTCAGAAATTGACTTTTTTGCAGATTAAGGTTGTCCTTGTAAATTAGGCTTTAGGAGATCCAGTGTAGGGGAAGTCACCCTGCACTCAGCTGCCAAGTTTGGCAGCCTCACAGTCCTATGGATAGTGCTTCTCAATGTGTCATCTAAAGACCACTTGTATCAAAATCACTTGGAGGTCCTTTAAAATACAGATATCAAGGTCCAACTTTCAACCTACTGAACCAGATTCTATAACAGAAGCCCTACGTTCTGAATTTTAACAAGCTCCTTGGGTTCTTCTTAAGCACAGTAAATTATAAGACCCACTGCTACATAGACTTGCTTCTGCTTTCTTGGCAGCCAACAAGGCCTCTTTCTAGGTTGGGAAAGCAGGGGGAGATTAGGCATGTCTCACCCTTTGATCAGATAAAAGGGCCTAATTACTAGGATAAAACAATATGAGGGAAAAGGAATTACTCATTCACAGATTAGGAAATCAAATTCAAAATGAGCTTGATTTTTTTTCAAAGAGTCAATTATGAAAGGGAACAGCCCAGTCTCCTCATGGAAAGGGGTCCCCAAAAGGCAGCCAGGATTTATATTAAATGTACCTCATGCCAGGGGCTCAGTTAGTCTGTTACTCATTTCTTCAACATTAACTGAATTTATACGTGTGTGTGTATGTACATACATATTATATGTGTATACACACACACGTAACAAGAATTCAAGTCCAAACACATTAAATGAAATACATAATTTAAATACATTTAATATTAATAGCATGTATAGGGCAAATGAAGGTGTAACAATCAATATACTTGCTGTGCAATTAGTATACACCGTTAGTAAGATAAACTTAAGCTGTAAGACAATAGTGGGATATTTTTACATACCACCAGTCAATCTAGTAAACCAGATAGATAAAACTTAGTGTTAAGAGAATTTTAATCATGTGATCAATAAGTAGATGTACAGCAAAGTGTACAACCTAAAAGAGATCCTTAGCTGTACTTGAAGATGCGAATAGACACTTTTTCAAAGAAGACATCCAGATGGCCAACAGACACATGAAAAGATGTCCAACACTGCTAATCATCAGGGAAATACAAATCAAAACCACACTGAGATACTACCTTATAGCAGTCAGAGCGGCTAAATTTCACAACTCAGGAAAAAACAGATGTTAGCAAGGATGTGGAGAAACGGGAACATTCTTGCACTGTTGGTGGGAATGCATACCGGTGCAGCTACTCTTGAAAACAGTGTGGAGGTTTCTCAAAAAATTAAAAATAGAAATACCCTACAACCCAGCAATAGCACTGCTAGGAACTTACCCAAAAGACACAGGAGTGCTGATTCATAGGGGCACGTGTACCCCAACAGCAGCACTTTCAACAATAGCCAAATTGTGGAAAGAGCTCAAATTTCCATCAACTGATGAATGGATAAAGAACATGTGGTTTAATTATGCAATGGAATACTACTTAGCAATGAGAAATAATAAACCCTTACCATTTGCAACAATGTGGATGGAACTGAAGGGTATTATGCTAAGTACAATAAATCAGCCAGAGAAAGACAGGTATCATATGTTTTCACTCATATATGGAATATCATATGTCTTCACTCATATGTGGAATTTGAGAAACTTAACAGAAGACCATGGGGGAAGAGAAAGGGAAAAAATAGTTTCTGAGAGGGAGGCAAACCATAAGAGACTCTTAAATACAGGGAACAAATTGAGGCTTGATGGGGGGCCAGTGGGGAGGGGAAAATGGGTGATGGGCATTGAGGAGGACACTTGTTGGGACGAGCACTGGATGTATCTAAGTGATGAATCAAAGGAATCTACTCCCAAAGCTTACTGTATATACTGTATGTTAGCTAACTTGACAATAAACTATATTTTAAAAAAATCCTTATCTGTCTTCAAACATTGATTACTTCCATAGGCACAATTTTTCCAGGGAGCAATTTGGTAATACGTACCAAAATTCTTTGAAATATGTATATTCTTTAATCTTGTAATTTTATAAGTAGGAATTTATACTGTGGACCAAGTTTTATGTACAGAGATGGCAACTGAAGTATATACATGTCCAAGAATGGATGCCAGTTAAATAAATGAGGACCTTTCGTATATTTTTATTGAAGTAAATATTTCTCCAGATGAAATTGCAAAGCACAATTTCTGAAACTGTGTTTGAATTGGAGTATCAGCCTCCAGAGCCTTGTGCATCCCCAAGAGAAGTTCTTGTTTTCAGTGAGGAATGGTGGGGAGCCCTAGGCCCTGCAAAGGCTCATGGCCAGCAGAGGGCACACCTAAACCTGGCTGGGGCTGGTAGGAGATACAAGATCCTTTACAGGAGGTAGCCAGGTGCAAGAATCAGGTGAGACACCTTAGAAGCCAGGTATTTCACTGTAAATCAAAACCATATTCCTCATTCCTTGACATGATACAAATCTACACAGAAACCAGGTACCACGCGGGAAAGGGGACCAGGAAGCAATCCCAACTTCAACTATCTGAAAGTAAGTAGATCAAGGAACATAAGAAAGGAAATGCATATCACTAAAATCAGAATAGCAGAGGTGCCTGGATGGTTCAATTGATTAAGTGTCTGACTCTTGATTTTGGATTAAGTCATGATCCCAGGGTTGTGGGATTGAGCCCCATGCTAGGCTCTTCAATGAGCATGGAGCATGCTTAAGATTCTCTCTCTCTTTCCCTCTGTCCTTCTCCCCTGCTTTCATTCTCTCTGTATATAAAATAAAAAAATAAAATCAGAATAGTAGTTTCTTCTGGGGGAGAGGAAAATTTAATACAGAAGGATACAGTGGTCTTCAAATGAGTTGGTAATATTTTACATATGAAGTCAAATAGATGGTAGGTACTTATCTGCTATATCATTCTTTATACTTCTCTATGTTTCTGGAATATTTCATAATATATATTTTTAAAAGACATCTGTTACTCTCCTGGGATGAAGAGATAAGCTGTGTAAGGACTATGACATCTTGGGCTCATGAGACAGAAGTGTAGAGAGATTTCTGTTGTGTTTTTAAAGTTTTTCTTTCATGCAAAGCGAAAACAAAGCTTTAAAGCAAAACCAAACAAATGTAATGTAGCAAGAGTAATGGTGGGGCCATCAGTAAATATCAGCATGGGTTGGCTGGAAGCAGGGAATAGACTGATTTTAAATAGCAGATTGGAAGTTATCTGTGCCCCAGATGCAGAGGCAGCACCTCCTACTGTCACCCAACAGCTCTGCTCTGGCGTTGGTGGCATACAAGATCTCAAAATTATCGGCTCCCATAGTTTATATGTGTCCTTCTGTGAATTCCGGCCCATTGCACAGTGTGTGTGTGTGTGTGTGTGTGTGTGTGTGTCTATTGGAAGGCAGGTATGGGTTCAGAGGAGCACAGAGGCTCCCAAGTATATAAGTGGATGAGTGATTGCTATTCTTTGTCCCTGGTCTGGGAGACAGGTCCTCTCAGCATTTTCTTGCCCTATAATACCTTGGCTCCATGTCCTTGTGAACATGTGAAGGACATGTGGACATGGACAGAAAAAAACAGAAAAATACAGTGAGGATTTGGCACTCTGCCAGAGGGGGCAGAGGTGGGCAAGTGTCCAGATCCAAGTAAGAGTACCCTCATTCTAAGGGGCACAGCTACAGCCTAGGGTGCACCCTGCCCAATGACACTTTCAAGGCTGAGGGGTCTGGAGGCAGAGTGGCAGATTGATCAAAGCAAAAGAAGGAACACAGGAGACAGCAATGTGCGATATCTAGGCACAGCCACAAGGGTTCCCTGTGTGGTTAATTGGAAGTCAGAAGGCAGATGTAGAATGTGCTCATATGAGGGAGGCCTCTCCCAGGGTACTGGGGCCAAGGTGACAAAAATAAGATCATGTCCCAGAAAGGACACCTGATGGCACTGTTGGAGGATCCCAGGTAGCCACGTGCATTGGAATAACTTTTGTCTATTTCTCCTACCACATGTCCAATCAACATACTGAGCTGAATTTATTGTCACAGTGGAAGGAAAATACTACCTAGACATGTAAATACAAAGAGACCTTTACTAAAATTATGAGATGAAGATTAATATTCTCAGACCTTTCTGTACTGACTCTATGAATGAGTAAATTAAGAGGTACTAAAATGGCATGATAAATGAAACTAAAATTAGGGAAGAGCTCATTTATGCATCTATTTTTCCTAAACAATGAGGTCTAAACATGTTATTTATGCTCAGTCATGAATATAATGCAGCTTTCAATTTCTCCACGATTGAAGGATGATTGTTTCCACAGGCTTATTTAATGTTGGTCTGACATCATTTAGTATCATATAATAAACTGAATTGAAATTTCATTTACAGAAATTAATAGGGTCATGATCCCACACAACATTTTGTAGCCAAGATGCATATTTATTGAGAAAAGGAAGATTCTCACAGTGTAAACCACCAATAGGACTGAATCTCTACTGTTGTGTCTTAAAGAAATCAACTTTTTCAATCAACGGTGTTAGGACCCTTCTAGGAAAGCATTATTTTATGAAGTTGTACAAAAAAAAAAAATGAGATTTTCCCCCAAGCTTGTTGTTGAAAAAGTAAAACTGGATCATTTTCAGTATCAAGATTTGGCTGTAAACTAGTCACACCCCAGAAACTAAGACAAATTGGATGAAAGTGGAAAAAGATGCCCATATTCAAGGGCATCTCTTGGGGATGGACAGTCTTAAGGCTGTATAAGCCATCTGTAAAATTCCAGCAGGCAAAAGAAGACAGCCCTTACCTGGGAGAAGAGCCAAAATGGAATAGATTATATGCCAATCAGATCTCATGGTTCATGAGTTTGAGC
The DNA here is from genome assembly GCA_017311185.1 of Proteles cristata cristata. NCBI lineage: Eukaryota > Metazoa > Chordata > Mammalia > Carnivora > Hyaenidae > Proteles > Proteles cristata. The sequence continues at coordinate 56,349 of JAESUZ010000771.1, read as the reverse complement.
CTCATGATGGGGCTCTATGCTGACAGTGTAGAGCCTGCTTGGGATTTTCTCCCTCTTTCCCTGCTCCTCCTCCTCTTGTACTCTCTGTCTCTCTCTAAATCAGAAGAGATGAAGCAAAGATGTGGGTGGCAGAAGCTGTTCCAGAATGAGTGGTTGAGCTAGGTAGCTCAGATCCAACTTCACAGACACTACGTCGTGGGGGGTGTTTCTTTTTCTTTCTTTCTTTTTTAAATGTTTTTATTAATTTCTAGGAGAGAGAGAGAGAGAGAGAGAGAGACAGCGTGAGCAGGGGAGGGTCAGAGAGAGAGGGAGTTACAGACTGAAACAGGCTCCAGGCTCTGAGCTGGCAGTCAGCACAGAGCCCGACGAGGGGCTCGAACCCACGAACCGTGAGGTCATGACCTAAGCGAAAGTCGGACGCTTAACCGACTAAGCCACCCAGGCGCCCCGGGTTGTTTCTTTTACACGTGGCCTAGCACCTTGATGGAACAGGAGCTGGTCTGAAAGCTGGTCCTGGGAGCTTGTCCTGAGGAGCTGCTAGTCTAAGGAGCTGGTCTGAGGTCCCCAGAAGTGGGTTATGGTACACAGCTGTAACAGATGAATAGCAGATCAGGGCACCTCCTCCTGGTGTACCTTCCTCTGCCACAGAAGCTGAGAAGTTAAAAGCTGTGTCCCATACTTCCCTGAACTAGGATGGTCAGATGCACTCATGTGAGACCTGAATTTAGAACTGAGTTCTTTGGGGAGGGACGTGGTGGCATGTGAGCATTTATTCTGCTGGTCTGGCTCTAACTGGCATATAAAGCTGGTGGCAGCTTTTTGATCCCCATTTAGAACCACAATGCTGTGTGACCCTGAGGCCAGCATGGGGTATAGTGGCTTTCTGATCCTCCAACTTTCGAGTCATAGCACAGGTAGCAGTTCTTTCAATCAGTATTGTCCTAAAAGTCGTCCCTAGAGACCTAGCCTAGAACCTGCTTTTCTAACCCTTCCAAAAACTGGGAAACACCTACTTTCCCCCATTAAATTCTATTTATGTGCAATGGGACCCTTACTGAAATCACAGCACTTCCATTTGACTAATTATTTTGGCTAATATTTCTGGTACCTGGAAGCCCATACCAATGCTTCCTAGAGCAGATACGTATGTTGAGATATTAATAGGTTGCTTTTCCCTGTTCTATACTCCACCATCTCTGCTTCAGGCTTTAGAAGTAGTTTTTTCTCAAACAACATTCAGAGGAAGGAAACATATACACAGTGAAGAGTCATTTTCTTGACTTTCAGATTCTTTATTTTTAATGTTTATTTATTTATTTTGAAAGAGAGAGAGAAAGATTGGGAGTTGGGGAGGGACAGAGAGAGAGAGAGAGAGAAAGAGAGAGAGAGAGAATCCCAAGCAGATTCCATGCTGTCAGCATGTGAGATCATGACCTGAGCCAAAATCAAGAATTGAAAGCTTAACTGACTGAGACACCCAGGTACCCCTTGACTTTTGGATTCTTAAACAGACTTGCAAATATTTGATTAAGAGCATAGTCTTAAAAAATTTTTTTTAAATTTTTCTTAGCGAGAGACAGAGAGTACAAGAGGAGGAGGAGCAGGGAAAGAGGGAGAAAATCCCAAGCAGGCTCCACACTGTCAGCATAGAGCCCATCATGAGGCTCAAACTCATGAACCGTGAGATCATGACCTGAGCCAAAATCAAGAGTTGGACACTTAACCGACTGAGCCACCCAGGCTCCCCAGACCATAGTCTTAAAAGTCAATGCACTATTGACTGAGTACATGAGAGAGAAATAGTATTTATTTTGAATTCTAAAAAAATAATGTCTTGGCTCAAAAGGAACATGCCTGGAGAGCCAAAGGTATAGACTATATGCCATAAAATACAGAGTTTGAAAAAAAATGTATAATGTAATACAATTTTTCTTCTTCAAATGAGCTGAGAATTCCATCAGTCAACAGTAAGGGAAAGCTAGAGGGGATTTCATGAGAACCTAGTTGCTGTCAGGGTCCCTAAGAATGGACTCAGGCCCTTGTGTCAAGTTGCAGGTGCTGCACATGTGATGGGAACCTGAGATGTATATTTAGGAGTAATATGACAGCAGAGCATGCGTCCTTGGGATTCAATTGTCAGGGTACAGCCCAGGAGTTACAAGCCTCACCCCATATTGCTCCTAAATGGCAGAGAGGCAGTGTCCCATGCAGGCGTTGAGGTAGATGTGCCTGTGGACACCCTCACACAATCAGCACTTCCCAGCAGAGGGGATTTACCATGAAGCAGAGGAAGCTTAGGTTCAGGGACTTCCCATTCACAAAGCCCTGGACATGCTCAACAGTGTGTTCACAAGTAAGATATCTTAACTGCAAGCAGTTAAGACCACTGTCTCTCTTCTTCACCTGCCCCTTCATCATAATTCCCTTCTAGGGGATGGCCATAGACTGGGATCTGTGTAAAAAAAGCTGTGTTGAGAGTACATTCCAGATACTTATGTCTGGATATACTTATGTGGCTAGCAGGCACTTCACTGTATGCCCATTCTGGTGCAGGAAAAGTTTCCAGGAATTCTCCTATTAACTTAACCTGTACCATCTCATCTGGCATCATGATAGGATGCAGTGTCTAAGAAAATATTGTAATATGGATATTCCTTCTGGTGCCTGAAACTACTGCAAACATACAGGTAGTGGAAGAGAAAACACATCTGAAATGTATGGGACCAGAAATTAATCTGTAGGAAAATTTTCCAAACAACAGTTGTGTAAAACTATAAAGTGAGGATTTAGTTCTCTTTACCATCTCGCCAAAAAGAAAGTCCCTCCCATTGGGAACAAACTCAAATTGTTTATTTCTAAGTGGGAATCATACAAAATATAATTTATCAGAACTTATTTGTTGGTAAGGCACAAACTTGTAATAAACCTACCAACAGAGAGTGTGTCTATATGTGAAGCCACATGTTTTACCAAACATACCAGAGGAAAGACTGAATCATCCTATTATTCTATTCAAAGAAACAATATTCTAAAACTATTGTCATAAAAGAGACGATTGAGAAATGTGCCAAAAATTTGTAAGACAAAAGTATTCCTGAGCTGACAGTGATAATTAAAAGTATTTTTCTAGATTTTGTGATGGCTATGATATGCTGGCTTCTTAAATGTGTAACTTATGATCTCCCATTCTAAGTAAAAAGTTACTTTTGTCTCTAATTTTGTATGTTTTTTTCTTAAAAGAGGACCCACAAATTGCACAAAGTGCAGGCTCCGTAAAACCAGGATACATATTTAATTTCCAGCCTAGTATTCCTGAGTCCCCAGAGGGTCTTCAGCAATTCTGAGACAGCTGTGTTCCAAAGGGGTCTGTGCTCCGACTGAGGAAGATGCAACATGCATGGTACCTATGGCCTGAGGGCATGGTAGGAACATGTGTAGAAATGAGCATGGACCAGCAAGGAGAGAAGATGGCTTTCAAAGCAAAGTTTCTCTCCCCACAGTGACTGGAGGGAGCTCAGCTGCCCTACCCCCTACCTCGCCCCAAGGAGGAAGACAAAAATAAAAGAGGGGATAAAATCTCGAATTGCCTTAAAACTAGAATTAATCTGAGTTACCTTGAACTGGCAAGATTAAGTTTTCAACCATTAGTGGAAATATAGTCTTGACAGCTAACTTAAGTTCACTTACAGGAAAACAATGAAAAGTATGCATTTGAATTCTGGAATCAGTGACTTGAAAAACTCACCCAGCTCCATGAATATATTGGCTTCCTTTCACAATCACCAAGGCAAGCTCCAGGGGTAAACAGTGCACAGTAGGGCCCTCTAGTGAGATACACTGAGAACTCGTGGGTTGGGGTGCATTTGAACAAGGGAAGGGCACTGGGGAGAGCCATGTATGGGGCCAGCTGCCCCAGATACCCCAAATTGGCCCAGGAGCCTGCCCTCCTTATTTCAGGATGAGGGCCGGAGCACAGAACAGGTTGTAGATTCCCCATCATTCATTCGGCAGATATTTACTGGAAGCGTCCTATCAAGTGTAGGGCTGAAACTATAGCAGTGACACAAGGAAGTCCCTGCTCTTGTGAAGGCCCTCAGAGAGAAACAGTACCCAAGTAAATTAAAACCTCATGTATTAGGTTGTATGCAGAAAAGTAAGGCAGAAAGTAGGGAGAGAGCACAAAATGACAGGGAGAGGGTGCCACTTCACACAGAGGGATTAGTAAAGTCCTTCCAGAGAAGGTGAAAAACGTGGAGCTATCTAAAGGAATGAAAAAGTCACCCCTGAGGGATATGGTGTGAGAACTTCCCGAACAGGTGGAACAAATGCAAACACCCAAGATAGGGGTCTGGTTGGCTGTCTGAGGAAGGGGAAGGAAACCAGGGAGGCTGCAGCAGAGGGGGGAAAAGAACTCATAGATGTGGCCAGAGGCTGGACCTTGGGGGCCTGGGCAAAGACTTTGGATTTTACTCTCAGTGAGATGAGAAGCCACTGGTGGGTTTGGGGCAGAGGAGTGATTTTGTCAGACTTTGTTTAAAGTTAATCCCTCCAGCTATTATATGGAAAATTGATTGAGAAAAAGGCAGGGGTAGAAGCCAGGAGAACTGTCAGGAGATTACTGCAATAATCTAAAAAATAATGGTGGCTTGAGCCACCATATAGAGGTAGTGAGAAGTGGTCTCATTCTGTGTATGTCCTGAAGGAAGAATCAACTGGATTTACCAATGGACTGCATATATGTAGGAGAAACAGAGCAGAGTTAAGTACAACTCCAAGATTTTTATACTAACCAATTCTTAAAATGGAATGGCCATTTACTGAGGTAGGGAAAACTCCAGGAGGGGGAGACTTGGCACAAGGAAATCAAGAGTTCAGATGGAGAAAGATAGTCAAAAGTACAAGCATCCAGTTGTAAGAGCAATAAGTCACTAGGGTTGTAATGTACAACACGACGACTATAGTTAACACTGCTGAATGTGCATATAGAAGTTAAGAGAATAAATCTTGAAAGTTCTCATCACAAGGAAAAAAACCCACTCTTTTTCTTTTCATCCCTCTCTCTCACCCTTTCTTTTTATATCTACAGTCGCCTCTTGAACAACATGGATTTGAACAGCATGAATCCACTTACATATGTGGATTTTTTAAATAAATACAGTACAGTATTGTAAGCATATTTTCCTTACGATTTTATCGATAACACTTTCTTCTCTCTTGCTTACTTTATTGTAAATATATGGTATCTAACACATATAATATACAAAATATGTGTTAGTTGTTTATGTTATTGGTGACACTTCCAGTCAACAGTAGGATATTAGCAGTTAAGTTTTGGGAGAATCAAGAGTCATATATGGGTTTTCAATTGCATAAGAGGCCAGTGCTCTTAATAAAACTGGTAAAAAATGTTCATTTTTGGATATGTTTTGAGATATCTATTCGAGATCAAGATGAAGAGGTCAAGATTGTAGTTGGGCATAAGAGGTATGAGTGTAAGGGAGAGAGGTAAAAATTTGAGAATCACTGATATATAAATGGCATGTAAACCATGGGTCTGAACGAGAGCACCTCGAGAGTGAGGATAAGTAGGAAACAAATAGGGGGAGAGAAGGAGAGAGGGAGCTAAAGCCTGGACACTTGGATATTTAGAGATTGGGGAGATGACAAGGGCACTTCTACCACCTCCTCACTGGTCATCTCAGAGTTTATCCTCTATCGAGTGGAGCCATTTCATACATGAATGTCCAGGCTAAGTAATGTCAGAAAAACCGACATCTGGAAGTGACAAGGAAATAGGAAACCATAAAGAATTAACTTCCAATAAAAAGCAAGGGGTTTTCTGGCTGTCTTTTGAACTGAAAATAACAGTCACCTGACTCTAGATTTACACCAGGTGGATTTCAAGACAGCAGATATCTTTGAAGGTAAGATCCTGATCCAGATCCTGATCCTTCCACATGCTAACCTGGACCAAATGGATATTTATTGGAGATGAGTGTCAGTACTGATGGGCCTATTAATCAAAGGACCATTTCCAAGCAATTCAGCAAGGCAAGGCATGTTGTGTATCAAGTCTACATTAATAAAATTCAAAATCTTGATGAATCATATTTAATTAGAAATTACAATAATTAGCTAAGAAGTGGTCGAAACTTGAATTATGGGAGAAATAATGATAGAAGAAATGTTTAAAGTTTGAGAACCATATCCCAAAAATACTGAGCCCAGATAATTGTATTATTTTATCCTTTCAACCTTTTCAAGGAACAGGCAATTCCCATGCTATATATAAAATATCCTGGAACATATAATATGAAAGCTACTTAATTCATTATATTAAGACAGCATAACTTCTGGTAAAACTTGAGAAATATAACACACACACCACACACAAGAAATACATAAACTACATCCCCTATGTTGATACATTTTAAAATATCAATAAAATAGTGACTGGTATCACTAAAGTAGCCTCTACTGGACAAAAGTCATCAGTAACCACCTTGGTCCCTGGCACCCTAGACCCATGGGCTACCATGGGTGAACCCATTTGTTATAAGCTTCTATACAAATGGGGCTGTGCCTCCCAGAAGTCTTTGGGCCAACCAATACCACTCCCATTTATGCTGAGTCATTTTCTAGTAGCTGCTAACTATGGAAAGTTGAGTATCATGGGGGGGGCGGGGGGAGTAAAGGGTGGAAAGGACAAAAGTGTTCAAAGCTACCTCAAAATCCATGTCCATGTGTTACAAACTCTGGTTCTGAGACCAGAGACAGATAGGGTGATACAGAGTGTCTGCTTACCTATCTTCAGGATGTACCTCTATAATGAAACAAAGTCCTTGTTTTTGCTTTGTTTTCAAAACTAATTTAGGGGGCACCTGGGTGACTCAGTTAAGTGTCCAACTCTTGATTTCAGCTTAGGTCATGATCTCATGGTTCATGAGGTAGAACCCCACATCAGGCTCTCTCCTGACAGTGTGGAGCCTGCTTGGGATTCTCTCTTCTCTCTCTCTCTGTGCCTTCCCTGCTCATTCTATCTTTTTCAAAATAAATAAAAACACATAAAAAATACTTAATGTAATATGCTTTGTAGTTTGTAAAAATTCCTCCAAGATTCTGGCACTAATCTGCCTGTTGCTGAATTTCCTGGTGTTGTGTATTTCTCTAAATTTACTTCTTGCAAAGTTTGAAAGAACCATAGAAACACTGTGGTTCCTTGCCATTTTGAACTGGAAGTCGAGGCCACTGGATTCTTTAACTGAACTGACTTATCAATACTCGTCAAAGCCCCTCATTTCTTGGGGCTCAGTGCTGACATCAGAGGATACAAAGGGGACATGAGAGACTTGGTTGGGTCTGACAAAGTGTGATTTCCCTCTGGTTTACCAGTCTCTCTCCCTAATCTTGTCCAGAACCTGACATTGCACATTCCTTCTTATTTCTGACTTGGTCATGTTTCCTGAGCTCAGCTTATTGAATCAGTATTTTCATTCCCTTCCTAGCTGTGTGTTACTAATTCTCCAAAGGGTACGGCTAATAACACAGTTTGAACTGGAAATGTGTCTTCAAGCAAGAATGTCACAAAGGATCCTTTTGTATCAACTGCAAAATAAATATGTCTCTAGCCTGTGAAAGGAAAAGCATGTCAAAGTTTTCCTTTATTTCCTAGAGAGACCAGAACCCCTGGGGGAAACAAGTCCAATTCAAGCAGACATTTTTCATTAGGTAAAAATAATTAGCCAAAGTGCATCTTGTTTATAAAAGCAAGATTTGGAAAAGATGCCAAGTGCCTTAATAACACTCTGGATGTAATCCAGAAGAAAGGAGAACTCTTATCTTGGGGGCCCTGATTTCCCCAGGCTTTGGGATGTGATCAGGCTGGCAAATATATAAGTAAAAGTGAATGTTAGTTCCCAGATTAGTTTTGAGCAGGAACAGAGAGCAGAGCAGTGCAAGTATGGAAACCAGCAAAGAATTTGCATCTCCCCTAAGCCTAAGGCATTTGCATTTCTGGTTAAAAGGAGGCTGTGCCCACTATGAATGGAAGAGGAAAGCCGCCTTCCTCCCTCAGCCTCCCTGCAGCCTTCCTTTCACTCTGCAACCGGGAAAACCACTCAGCAGATAATCAATAGCAGCCGGCAGTCCTCATGGGGGTCCTCCAGCCCCTGTGAGCATTTGGCAGCACTGATCAATGCAGTGCTCCTGCTAACGATGGGTGGCATCTGTCCTTGACTGTCCCAGTCCAGCGTGGCTGCGCTGTCCCCTCCTGCCACCTGCCCCGGGAAGCTGCTGCTCCCTGACAGCACATGCTTGTGTTCATGCACTGCCCCCTCCCTGGCCCTCACCAGAGAGTTTTTCTTTTTCTTGATTTCTAGAAAAAACTCTTTGCTGTTCACATTCTGTTGTCAGATGCCTTTGTACTGAGGCATTACAGAAAAGTCATGCAAACGGAACAGCCGTACCATTGCAGGGATCCATGAACGTTACCTGAGGACGTGCAATCTTTCTACTGTCTTGCGTTCTGTCTCAGCCACCTTCTCTTTCCAGATCTCTCTGTTTCTAGGATGCTGGGTCCAACAGGTCAAGTAGTTACTCTTGCTTGTTTGAAATATGAGATCCCAGTATGTAGGAGGAAATCCCATTTGGTATGAGGTAAAGCATGCAAGTTTTGGAAGCATCAGATTTGGACTTCAGACCTTGCTGTGCTGCCCACTGACTGAACGTGGTAAAATTACTGAACCCCTCTGAACCTCAGTTCCCTATTTGTGAACTGGGACACAAATCCTTACAATGCAGAGCCACTGTATTAGAGATAATTCATGCAAGGTGCCTATATAAACACCTGGCACTTAGTAGGCGCTTAAGAAATAATTGCTATTATCATCACTAGCTGACCTATTATGTTCCTTTTTTGGTGAAGGTTAATTGAGATGTGAAGGTGCTTTGAATAAATTGCTAAATAAATTCTAAAATATTGTTCTACTTTTTACATTATAGAAAAGTCACATCCATTATATCAGCGTTTATTCTCTCATGGCATTCTGTAACTTTTCTAAACATAATGGCAGGTTTATTTAAATAATACATATTATAAGAAGGTTGTGTATTTCAAGGGTCATTTTGATCATTCAGTTGCTAGTTACAGAATTCAAGTTGATATAACATGGTACTTCTTTGGTTGCAAGTGAAAGAAAATTAATATGTTTTATATATTATATGGAGAATTGTAGTTAATAGATGTATAACTATGGATATCCGAATACATAGAATATATATATATATAAAATATAAAGATATAGCAGTAGCTCACAAAAACTTTGGAAAAGTTATGAAAACTAAGAACTGGGGCCTAAGGATCTGACACTGGGTACTCAGCACCACTAGTATTGTCATTGTCCAGCTCCTATCTCTTCTCCATGTGGCAGTGACCTTGGTCAGCAAACCACCATCAGCAGGGAAATCTTGTTTCTCCCCACGTTTGTTTGGGTCATGTGACCACACTAGAACACATCACATCACAGGGCAATGGAGGCTTATGATTGGCCAGGACTGGTTTCACTGGTCACTATCTGAGCCAGCAGAGCAGAAGCTCTTAATACAAAAAGGGGAAAGGAAAGTTTGCTGGGCTAAGTCTATTTGCCTTGTAATTTGTACCATAATCTCTTATATTCTAACCACCAGAATCTATTACATTCCACCTTATGGCTGCCCCAGGATTACACTAACCTTTATTCCCACACTTCCAATTCCAGAATTTCCAGTGTAACACATTTGTCCCATGTGAAATCATACATGCGTTCACCACCACTTCCTGAAAGGAAGATCACCCCAAATCATATCCAGTTATCCACTCCAGCTTCAAGACCAGGGCTCCTGGGTGGTAGGTATAGTCTGGTTATGGCCTCTTTTAGTCTGTCAGTTTATGGCTAATTGATAAATTTAAGCATCCCCAACATACGGAAGAATCAGTAGTAGAGGGAAAGCAGGAAAACGGTAACAGGAGCACCCATCTGTAAAGGGGGAAGCTGAAAATGCATGAGACATGCCATCCTCTGTAGCATGTCCTCTGCTTCTGTGTCTAGTTGGCCAGTGCGGCTTCCTCATTCTCCTCCTGGTGAGATTTCCTGTTTGACCCCCAGGACCATGGTTAAAAAGCATGTAGGGATAACTCCTCTTCAGGGAGCTGCTTTGGCTGGTTCCCAGGATTTTCAAGCCTGGGAACTGTTCTAGGAGTTCAGTATCATAGGCTTTTTTTTCTAAGCTTTGTTAGTTTAACTTCCTTAAAACCCTAATAGACTTCTAGTCTATTCAATCCCTGGGGAAATTTATAACTAGTAAACAAAGCAATAAATTTAAAAATCATGATCCTTCATTCTGGGACATACCCCACTAGCTTACAGTTTCATACTCTTTGCAACAGGCCTGAGGGCTCTGCCCACTGGACCAAACTTCAGCCCGCACTGGCATGGCACAGCCCAATGCAACAGGCCTGCAGGGAGGCAGAGTTATCTCCTCCCCATCCCAGCCTATAACCTGCTGGGGAGTGTTCAACAGTGGGAAAATGATGGCTTCTGATGCGCATCACATGCACCGCAGGACATGTTTAGGGGGTTGGGGTTAAGTTCTCTCTTTTTTGTAGATCAGCCAGATTTCAGTCTTACAGCAGGTATCAGAAAGGAAAGGTACAGAGGAGCCCTATGTGGTGAGAGAGGTGCCAGGGAGCACACCCCCCCCCCCATTTGTGAGGACAATCCTGTGCTCTGCTTCATGTTCACCCTGTTTCCATCATTGCCCTGTTTTTACTCACACTAATTCAACTCACCTTCATAGGTCCTGGATTACTGGTGACAGGAGAAAAGTCAGCTTTATTTGGCTCTCTTTCTGCTTCTATCTCATGGTTCAGCTTGGACAAAGACTTGTTTCTTGCAGGAGCTTCCTGAAGGCCAGAGTGATATTTAACCATTCACTGTAGGACCCAGACTGAAAGAGCTATAGCCTTAAGGCTCTTTCTAGTCCCTTCGCTACCCTCCTCCCTTCCCTGGTGCCCTGACTCCTCCCTGAGGCATCCTAGAGGACCCCACAACCAAAAACTATAGGGTCAGCATGGGCCCAGCAGCGCCCCAGGACCCAGCTCCACGAACCTGGCATCCATTCTCCTTGGAGGGCCCAGGGCTGTACCAGTTGTTAAGCATGTTTTGAATATCATCCTTGCTGAAAGCCACAAGAGGTAACTGATATCCTTGAATAATCTGACATTCTCTGCCAACTCCCCAAAGTTTCACGTGAGACATATGATCTCAATCCCAATAAACAGCTAACAGTTTAACTGGTTTTTTTCTGTAGTGCATTAAATGGATCTGAGCCAGGATGGAATGAACCACGGAGCATGCTTCCTCCCATACCATGAGCAAACCAAATTTTATATTTAAGATCATATTTTAAGTTCTATTATTTGAACACCTCACTTTAGGCTTGAAATTTTGTATTAATAGTATTTTAAAGTGTAAATAGCACAAACCAACTCTGTCCAACTTATGCATAAAACAGTATTTATTGGAGAGAGAACGATAGTTCTGAGGGAATGAAAGAATAAGAAAATGACTAAGTTTTAGTAACATACAGAAAATCTGTATGCAAAAGAATGTTTACTTCCGAAGTGTTCCCTTCGAAAAACTTCATGTTTATTGCAACCATACCATCACTGCTCAGGCTTTATTTTTGGACTTTGAATTGCCTCCAGAACCCACATCTCATTCTTTTGAATATCTGAATTATGCCAAATTTTTGCCATTTGAAAGTAGATTTGATTTTCTTAGAAAATCATTTGAAATCACAGCTAGTAAACAAGGTGATTTATCAAGGTGAGTATTACTGGTTTGGGTAATGATTTCTTTTTTTTTTTTTTAAGTTTCTTTTGTGACAGAGACTAAAAAGTAGTGGCAAATTATTCTCTCCTTAATATTATCTAAGGTTCTTTCTCTCTCTGACTAGTGAATTGCTAGGCGATAATTAGCCAATAATTGCCCGACAACTGCTAGCCAATTGTTACTAGCCCCAAAGAGAGAATGTGTGCCAAGGAGAAAGTAAATTTCAGATTCCAGGCAGGCTCAAATAGGCACAGCAAACTGACCCAAGGGATTTAGAGAAGGAAGCCATTAAGGGAAATAACTGAGGACTGTAATTCAGCCTGAGAGACCAATTAAACCAGAAGATAGGAAAGCTATAGAGAAAATCATGGACTCCTAGCAGTGTGTCATTTTGAGAGAGTATGGTTATGGCATAAACGCCTTTGGAGTAATGTAGACCTGAGTTCAAATCCTGACTTCATGTGACCTTGAGCAAGCTACATAACCCTGCTGGGTGCCAGGTGCCCAAGCTACATGGTAGGGATTTTCACATCTAACTTGTGGGTTGTCGTGAGAACTACATGCGAATCCTTATTTTATTTTATTTATTTTAACTTTAATTTAATTTAATTTTTTTAATGTTTAGTTTTATTTTTGAGAGGGGAAGAGAGAGAGAGAGAGAGTGCCAGCAGGGAAGGGGCAGAGAGAGAGAGGGAGTCACAGAATCCAAAGCAGCCTCCATGCTCTGATGAGGGGCTCAAACTGTGAGATCACGACCTAAGCCAAAGTCAGATGGTTAAGCAACTGAGCCACCCAGGCACCCCTGAATCCTTACTTTAAAAACCTAATGCAGGGCACCTGGGTGGCTCAATTGTTAAGTGCCCGGCTTCAGCTCAGGTCATGATCTCTCAATTTGTAAGTTCGAGCCCCGTGTCAGGCTCCGTGCTGACAGCTTGGAGACTGGAGCCTACTTTGGATTCTGTGTCTCCCTTCATCTCTGCCCTTCTCCTGCTCATGCTCTGTTTCTCTCTCTCCCCAAAATAAGTAAACACTAGAAAAAAAACACCTAGTGCAATGCTTAATACATCATAAAAAAATAGTTATACTATTGTCTCACCCTCAATGCCAGAAATTAGTATGTGTTAATTTATTCTTAAATTCATCCCTGAGAAAAGAAGGATTGAAGAAATGCTACATTACATACCAATGTAGTAACATAAGGAATCTCCAGATAGGAAGCCATTCAAAAATAAGTTTAGGAAGTTTAGTATTCTGTGTGGTTCAAGATCAATAAAAACGTGTCAAAAAGTATGACAAGTGTAAGGAGATAAGAAAAGAAATTGCTTCCTGGGTAAACATCTTGGAGTCCCTTCCTTTGCTTTTCCTTTCCCTGGCTTCCAGCCACTTCATCTGATTTCTCTGCTGGCTGCTGTCTTATCTCGGCCAGCCTCTGGAACGGACGCGTCCATTCACAGGAGCCCAGCAGGAGCCTCTGGGTTCCCACAGAGTGTTAAATCTACATAATGTTAAGAGAATTGAGCACAGTGTTCAACCTCTGACCCCTGGAGCTTCTGGTTTGTCAATGAACACTCAAACGGGTGTCTTGTCTTTTTTAATTCTGTTTCCTATAGCAACTAATTTGCAAATGTTTACTCCTTCTGAGTCTTCAAATAATTTGCTTTACTTGAATTTTTCCTTAGAGCCTTTGTTAATTTTATTATATTATTATTTTTTAGTTAACTAACACTTCAGAAAGGAGCTATACAGGCCTAATATCTAGCCACAGAATTTTAGGAAGAATCACTTAGGGGGTACCTAGCCCCTGGGTACCACTAGGTCCCCTTTTCCAATTTGTACTGAGAGGCATTTCTGACTGCTCCTGCCTCACGTTCTTGGGCTTGGCCAGAAATCTCCTGAAGGAGATCTTTATCTGTTCTCTGAAGGTAGGAGAGAGTCAGCTGGAATCTGCAGCTCTCCCGATGATCTATGTGGTACCGTGAACCTTCACAAGTTCCCAGGCTTTTCCTAGGGTGACCGCGGATCCCATAATACAGTGTGGCTCAGCCAGTTCCCACTCACACCTGTGCCTTTTCTCACAGTTGCGTTTGAGCGGGAAACATGTTGCTGTGTGGTGGGCACAGGGGGCGGCAAGGCAGCCCACTCATCACATAGCTCCCATCACATAGTCTGCTTTTGGTTCCTTGGGTATCATTGTGCGGATGAGGTAGGGCAAGGCATGTGTGGTCCGATTGTGTGTTTCTCAATCTAATACCAGCTGATATGTCAGCCATTAGAAATTCTTCAGACTGTTTTTCTTACCTCCATATTCAGTGTCTTTGCTAAGTTTTTCCCTTGTTATAGATCTTCTTGGGTATTAAAATACAGTGGTGAAACAAAGCAAAGCGGCATTAATGTACTACTATGGGATAATGAAAGACTTTCATCTAAAATTTGTTTTTGGGGCCCTTGGGTGGATCAGTTGGTTATGCGTCTGACGTTGGCTCAGGTCATGATCTCAGGGTTTGTGAGTTTGAGCCCCACGTTGGGCTCTGTGCTGACAGCTCAGAACCTGGAGCCTGCTTCAGATTCTGTATCTCCCTGTCTCTCTGCCCCTCTCTTGTTCTTGCTCTGTCTCTCTCTCTCAAAAATAAACATTAAAAAGAATTTTTTAAAATATTTATTTGGTTCTCTGGGGTCTCTATCACCATCTGCTATACATTTATATAAAGTTCAGCCAATCTGTTATCCATTTCATCTTTTAGACCTCTCTACACCTTTGAACTTACATCAATTTTATTGTTAAAGTAAGGTGCATGGTATATTGTATATCTTATATGTTATAAATATATGTTATATACATTATATTATACAATGTATGTGACACATATCCAATAATTCATGTCTGTTAGGCCCACCACTGCCTATCAGAGCTATCAAGAGCTATCTTATTCCTTCAAAACCAGATGTGCACTTGTCTGTAGATGATAAAGAATTTTTTTTCCCCATGGGCATTCTTCTGCCTTCCCCTGCTAATCTGAAAACCTCTGCCTGGGTATTAGGGCATTGCATCACTATAATTACAAAGAGCCTCTGGCTCTAACATGGCCCATGCTTCAGATGTCTGAATATTTCTTAGAGATACCTTTTGTTTATATCCTAAGACATGCTTGAAAACAACACCCATTCATTACGTGGAGAATGGTTTTCTATGGATAATTACAGAGCATAGGCAGATTGAAATGTTTATCAGCCAGGATAATTTTATGATTGATTTATTATGATGCATTTTAGGTAGATGGTTTTTAAAAACTTGTGTCCCTGACCTCATGATAAAATGGTTCCAGGCCCATTATTACAATTTTGCTCAATTCTGCTAGCATCCTTGCTTGCCTGAAACCCACATAGTCCTTGAGTATGAGGTAGTTTTCTTCTGGAATAGCTCCCTTAGATTTTATTATGCACCAGGTTATTTATCTGCTAAGAAAAACAAGCCAAGCATCCAAGGATCTGTTAATCACCTTCACATTCGTCCATTCAAATCCACAGGCTTTCAGGCATTAACCCATCCCCACACAGTCTTCATGAAATAGCTCATCAAATGCTTGGCAACAGGACGAAGCCATCTGGTAAAGAGTAAATTGTGATTATAACCCATCCAAATCTGCCTTCTCATCAACAGCAACACTGTCTTCGCCCTTACCCTTATAATCAGTCATGAAACCCTTGGAAAGAAAGGTGAAAAATAAGCAGATCTGACCACCCAGAGTTTTAGGTGTTTTGGTTTTTTTTTTTTTTCTTTTTTCTTTAGTTGGTGGAGCCCTATCACATTCATCTCTGAGTCAAAAACAAATTTACGTTATGGTAATTACCTTGGTCACTGAAGACCAATATCTCTC
The DNA here is from genome assembly GCA_017311185.1 of Proteles cristata cristata. NCBI lineage: Eukaryota > Metazoa > Chordata > Mammalia > Carnivora > Hyaenidae > Proteles > Proteles cristata. The sequence continues at coordinate 40,604 of JAESUZ010000771.1, read as the reverse complement.
AGCATCTGCTTCTCTAGCTGCTGGACACATGGGATATTCTGGGTCATTGTCATACCTACCCCTCAGCAGGAGGCCTCTGAAAGCTGACAACAAGGTGATTCAACAGGAGCTCCATAGAACAAGCTCTCTTCAGTGCATTTGGTGGGCTTCTAGGCATCTTCAGGCCCACAGCAAAGTGCAAGAGTCACAAAACCATTCTGAGGAGTGAGCGATGTGCCCTGGCCAATTTCAGAAGAGTTCCAATCAAATTGCTTATGCCACCGTTCCTGTAAAAAACACTGTTCCAATCATATGGCTAAGCAGTGGGCTGAGGAACCAGTGATGTTGGTCATGTGATGAGATTTCCTGGTGCCTAAGTCTCACCCCTGAAGCTGTTTTCCCACTTGGTTTTAGTGTGCAGTCAACATTAAGTGCTTCAAGTGTCATTAGCAGACCAACCACAGAAGCATCCTATGGGAAGCTGGTTAAACATGACCCTACTTCAGACCACTGAGTCAGAACCTGCATTTTCATAATATCTCCAGAGACTCCAGGGCTTTGTATGCACATTGCTGTTCGGGGTAGAGCACTGCTTCCCACAACATGCTACCCATCAAAATCTCTGGGAGAGCCCAGACTAACATCAGAATCTCCAAGATGGAGCCTAGAAACGTGATTTATAATAAGCTTTCTAGGTACTTCGTATTCTGCCAACCTGACACAAACCTGTGAACAATAGTTCACATAATTCAGTAGCTCCCAAATGCCTTTGATGATAAGAATCACCTGGAAGAGGAGGCTTATTTAAAAAAAAAAATATGAACCCACTTCCCAGACTGTTTTATTTGGGGCTGAGGTGGGACACGAGAATCTGTGTCCTCTCCCTACACACAAGTGATTTTTGTAAATTCTGGGAAACATAAGTGTGGTCCCTAGCAACGGCTCTCAAATGTTAGTGTGCAACAGAATCATCTGGAGAGCCTACTGACAATATTGTTTCCTGGAACCGCTAAAAATATATAAACACCACCCAAATGAAAATACACTAAGTCTATTTATTCAGAATTTGCCATAGCAGGAGAGTCAGCACCATCACTTGCATTTGACAGAAACACAAAGGTGGAAAGTGGGATGTAAATGGTTATGGTGAAGAAGGGAAGGACTCTGGTATGCCTTGATTGGAGGTTGCTGGCATGGGGAAGCTGGAGGAACTAACTGGAAGTAGAACATCACATATGATTAGTTAGGAGAATACATTTAGCTTTCTCTTGTTAGTGCTATGTTGGGAGCAGGGACAAAAATTAGGGAAGCTGGCAGTTAATTGATCAAATCATGGCTGTTTAGGGCTGATTGCTGTGGAGGCTGTGGGTCAGAGTTCTATTTTTATATATAGCCTGGTCATGGTCAGTTTGTCAGTTTGAGTCTCTCAACATCCACACCAGAATTACTAAATAGAAACAATGACGTAGGCCTGGATAGTGATATTTTGATAAGCTCCCCAGGTTTTCAAATTTGTGAACCACCCATCTGGAGACATCCTGGCTTTTAACTAACTGTCCTAACATGTTTTCAAAGGTATCAGGTAGGCTTTTATCCAACTCTGACCCCCCCACACTATTTGAAGCACCCTTTTGTCCTCTTTGGTTCATAAGTCCCAGTGGTGAGGTGGACTTTGTAGCAGAAAGTATGGGATTGGAAAGCAACTAGACTCTTCTTGGTACTTGCTGAGGTAATTAAGTTGTTTGTATCTTAATTTTAATTTAAAATAGATGCAGAATCAGCAGTTTCTAAGTCTTTGTTGGACTAAAGAAAAAAAAGATTTTCCGTTTTCAAAAGTTTTCAGCTTTATTTAAGATTTCTGGACTCACATGGGGGTAAGGATTGGGGAACTGTTGATTTGGAGGGTCAGAAAGGAAGAGTGGAGAAATTCTTAAATATTTTAACAAAATCTTTCTACAAGTGATGTTGAAATTGCTAAAGATTTCTAATATTTTCAGAATCAACCAGAGTCAAGCAGATGTGGGCTGTAACACTTCGAAGTGGGTGGCTTAATGAGACTAATATTTTTTGCTAGAGCATTTGATTAAAATTGATGTTTTAGGTAAAACAATTGACTCACTTAAGCAATACTTTGACAGGTAATGTCTTTTTTTAAAAACAAAATCACTGATTCAAATCTGGATAATGACATTAATTAGTTAAGATTCTCAAGTAGTGAAATGTAAATTGGAATTCCAGCCTTCATGGAAAGTTTTGGAAAAGTGTTCCTCACCAGCATCTTCTCATTTCTTACCTATTTCTGTAATGTACGTATGTAAGTTGCATGGTGCAGCCCAAGGTTGGACCATGAACTCAGACCAGGAAAGCCAGAAGTCAGGTGAGCTACCGTTCTGAATCTAAGTGAAGCATAACAAATGGCTGGCTACGTGACAAAGGTAATAAGTTGTATTAGCTAAAATCATTTTTTTACATTTATTTATTTGGGGGGGTGGGTAGAGAGAGAGAGAAAAAGAGAGAGAGAGAGAGAGAGAGAATCCCAAGCAGGCTCTGTGTTGTCAGCACCAAGCCTGATGTGGGGCTCAGACTCACGAAATGTGAGATCATGACTTGAGCCAAAATCAAGAGTTGGATGCTTACCTGATTGAGCCACCCAGGTGCCCCTAGCTAAAATCTTAACTGACTTAATATGTGTCATGCAGGAGTTGTCTGGTTTGAAAAATGACATGAAAGAAAGTAAGGAAGGGAAGGAAGGAGAGGAAGAAAGAAAGATGACATGTAGGAAATTCTTTATTCTAAAAATAAATATTTATTCTAAAATAAAAAGTATAAAATCTTTATAAGTAGTAAATTAGCTTATTCTCATCTTCATTTTTAAAAATGAATGCATAGCTATATATAGGAAATTGGTTTGCTTCCTCAAAGTTTAACTGGACATGGGTTCACGTGATCACTTGAGCCAATAATCATGGAAGCTCATGCCTGTTCATTACGAAGCATTGAAAATGGTGAGCCAGTGAAGAAGAGGAGGTGGTAATTTTTAGAGTTAAATGTTTATGAGCATTGACTTACCAAACAAAGACTTAAAATTTAATAGGCCTAAAAATGAAAAGACTATGTGTAAGAACTTTTAGAAACTGTGAAGGAAAAAGGCTAATAATGAGACTGTAGGGAAGAGACCAAATAGATTAGAATAAAAGGACACTCTGAGATAGTTAAGATGGACTGAAGTTAAAGAACAATTGGAGCTGAGAACTATACACACACACACACACACACACACACACACACACAATACCCATATATATATATATATATACACAATGAAATTATATGTCAATAATTGTATATAATTACACACATATATGTGCCTGAGTATAATTTATTGAAGTATTATGAATAGCTGGTAAGTCCAGTCAGAATGAATTCTGTTACATCACAGAGAGCTAATGCAAGCACATCTGTTTGAAGGCGTGCCAAATTATTAGCCCACCTGCAGTACCCTGTGCATTGTTTCACTGAGGTCTGGGCTAATATGAGATAATAGGAAATAAACATATTCGTTTCTTCCCTCAGTTCCTGGAACAAAGGTCCAAAAACCCTTGTAAATTCCTAAGTGATAAAATCACTGGGAGCATCTTTTGTTCTAATGAGGTGACACTGGTGAGCCTCTGGATGGCTACTAGATGGAATGGTCACCAGAAAAACGAAGTCATGGTTAGAAGCTTGAAATTTTCAGCTCCATCCTCCGTCTTCTGGTTGGGGAGAGAGGTTGGAAATAGAGTCAATACTTGATAAGGCCTATGTGAGGAAGCCTCCATAAAATCCCAATTAGTATGGGGTTTGGAGAGCTTCCAGGTGGGAACACATCCAGAATGGTGACACACCCTCAGCCCCCGGAAGATAGAGCTCCTGCCCTTGAGACCCTCCCAGACCTCATCCTATGTATCTTTCCATCTAACTGTTCATCTGTATCCTCTATCACATCCTTTAGTGAACTAGTAAATATAAGTGTTTCCCTGAGTTCTGTGAGCTGCTCTAGAAAATTAATCAGACCTGAGGAAGGGGTCTTTGGAACCTCTAATTTGTAGTCAAATCAGATGGAAGTTGTGGGAAATGCTGGAGGGTGGCACCTATTACTTGTATCTGAGGTAGGCACAGTCTTGTGCAACTGTGGAGTCCGGTGGGGTCTGGTGCTATCTCTGGGTAGACGGTGTCAAGATTGAGTTAAGTAGTGTTGGAGAATTGGTTGGCAGGGGAATCCTCCCCACATCTGGTGCCAGAAGTGCATTTGGTAGTGTGTGGGAGTGAAGGAGACACCCAGGAGGACTGGGATTCCCCATTAGAGCTAACTTTTCCTCCCAATTCCTTCTTCCTTTTGTGCATCTCCTTTCATCCCAATTCTACTGGGTTTTAGAGCTTTAGACCTCCATTCTCTGTGTGCCTTTTCCTCACTCCTGTGTCATGTTTGGTATCTCCCCTCCTCTAGCAAGCACTTGGACTCATTAACCTAATGGCCTACTTCCTGCTTCCTGCAGCACTCTGTGGCAGGGAGATGGAGCAGGAGCAAGAGAGAAAGGAAAAAAACTTTGAACACAAGTCTCTCTTGTGTCTCTGAGGAGCTCTATGACCAAAGAGACTGGGGTATTTATGACACTAGGGTAAGGTGTTTATTACTGATTTATTATTTAACCTGATGTTTCCTTTATTTAATTAAGCTTTCCTTCCTCCCTCCTCCCCCTCCCCCCTCCTCCCACCATTAAGTTGTATTTCTTGTCTATAAGGATGGGATGGTAGCAGAGACTTAATGGAAAGTTTCATCAGAGATAGTTTCCCAAGTCTCTGGGCTTGGGCAGGAATTAAGTACAAACTCCTAAAACTTCAAGGCCCCAGGATATCTCTGAGCAAAGGTCACAACTTTTTTCTACCATCTTCAGACTCAGTCATAGGCTGCTTCACACACTTTTGTTATACTGCAAGCATGTTTTCTAAGCATGTCTGTGTTTGCCCTTTTGAATTTTTGAAGCTCCATTAAAAAAAAGTGCTGATCCATTGTGGAGCCTCTTTTTAAATTTTTAATTACTCTTCCATATAGGAAATAACATTCAAGATACAGCTACTGTCTTACATTTCCTGTAGCTTCTAGCTGCCTAGTATTTGTGCCGCTTTTTATGGAGGTTTGCAACCATTTTCAGTGGACTAATTTTTCAATCTTAAGTAGAGCCATTAATAGTAATAAAACTTTATACTTAAACAGGCTTTCCTTAGGAATTTGAAAATGGATTCCAAACTCATGTTTTGGTTCTTTGCTCTCAGTTGTACAGATGGGACCAATTATTTCTGCTAGCCACGGAGAAAGCAAATTTTCCTTTACTCCAAATACTTCTCATTTAAGTTAGGTTTGAAATTGCCAATTCTGCCAGCTGCTCTAACTTCCAGGTCACTTTTCCACTGACACAGGAATCACATAAAAAGCAACCTAATTCTGTGCGTCCATTTATTCAGTGTAAAGGATTAGCCCAAGACACAGTGGTTATTCATGCTTGTATTTGAGGTCCTTCCTGATCACTGCCTTTGGCTTTTGCTTCTGTCCTAGAAAACTACTACTTGTTGATGTTCTTAGGCCACTTCTCTTTGGGTTAAGCATCCTGCCCAGACCTGCTCCATTGTGAAGCAGAGTTCTTCTATCTTTTGTAGGGAGAATAGTATTCCTAAAAGAAAGTTATCTGATATAGTGATTATTTATAAAATGTTGATGCCTGAAGTCTCCCAATGAGCTTTCAATTTTAATAACAAAGATATGCTTACTCTAAAGGAGTTTAAGGCCAGTTGAGGAGATACTTTTTTCAGGGAGGTAGAAGGATCCCTTATAATACCTTCTAATATAAAACCTCTATAATAGTTGTTATTACTGTAATATACAATATATATTACTGTATATATACTGTAAATATACAGTATATATTACAGAATATAATGCAGTATATTCAACTGTATATACACACAGTTCAAAGTATATTCCACCTACACCAATTCCTTGGTCAATGCCCTTTCATCTAGACTGGATATAAAGTCCTCCTACCAACAACTAGTGGTACCACCCCTCTGGTCTGGAGGTGGCCATGTCCCATGCTCACCAACTCACTCACTTCCTGAGCACCCACCTCGTGTCAGGACCATGTAAGACCCTAGGAATGGAATGTGATAAGAATAGTTCTTGTCTCTGGAGAGCTCACCCGCTTGTGAATGAAGCAAATGTGCAAAGAATCATTGCAGTGTACAAGTATTTTAGTAGAGCTTTGACGGGGCTTCTTCATTCTGCCGGGAGAGGTCAGCAAAGTCTTCTCTGAAGAGCCTTTACTAACTGCTTCATCACTGTCAGTTTATGTCAGTGTTGTCTTCTCAAAAGCATTATCAACCGTCCTTATGTCCCTCATAGTCTCTAGCACAACACTTCACATGTACTAGGCACCCAGTAAGTGTTTGTCAACTTACTGAATAACCATAAATAAGCACAGCCTTGCCCAACTTTTCATTTACCTACCCATTACCTCTGGAGGATCAGGTACCATAATGGAGGACATCATCCAGTGGGCAATCTAGCTATTACTTTCAACGAAGCCTTTTCTTGATTAGTGCCTCGATGTTGTCAACTCTCCAAACTGCCCCACATTATCTCACCCGCACTAGCTACCCTACACATCCATAGACAATGAACATACATTGTTCTGACGTGCTGGAGTTTTGAACAGTCTGAAAATGAGGAAATTGCATCTCAAGACTAAATAAAACAAACTCATCTGCCCCCCTGCAATTCCCCCAGGGGGTGGCTCTCCAGCATTTGTCATAAACAGAATGGAGGTCATTAAAGCCTGGCAAAACCTAGCAGCATATCTAATTATAGGTTTGAAATTATAGAGCTGAGCAGTAACGACAGGACGTGCTGAGTTTAGTTACTTGTGAACACACTTTACTGCTTTGCTCGGGTAAATCATTCCCCATACTTAAAAAGAAGTGAAGATTTGTAGCATCATCTCCAAAGGGGCAGTCACCAGGACAGCATCCTCCGGCAGCAATAGAGTTCTTGAAATTGTCTAAATGGACTTTTCATCAGAGTTGAATGTAAAGCGCAACCCTTAGCAGCAGGCAAAACAAAGCTTAAGGTCCTCTGGAAAGAGTATCTCATAACTTACATTTATCTCCTAAATGTGTCCCCTTCAAGTTCTTACTGGCCATGAGAGAGTTGCCAGTTTCTTTAAATTGCAAGGGGAAACTAGGTAGTTTGGTCAACAGAAAGGAAAATGAACAAAATCATTGTGGTTTCTGTTTGTACTTTATTTCTGGAAAAAATATTACATAATATGTATGTATACATATATGCATGTATATTATATATACTCTTCCAAACCTTTAATGTAGCTCAGAAATAATATATGTATATATATATATTATGTTTTGTTCTATGTCTTTTTAATGTAGCCCAGATATAATATATATACATTTACATATGTGTGTATACATGCATATATACTGTATCTATGTTTTGTGCTATGTTTTTTAAGTAGTTCAGGGGTGCTTGGGTGGCTCAGTTGGTTGAGTATCAGACTCTTGATCTCACTCAGGTCTTTATCGCAGGGTTGTGAGTTCAAGTCCCACAGTGGGCTCTGTGCTGGGTGTGAATCCTACTTAAAAAAAAACTAATTGATTAATTAAAATTAATTTAAATACATAAATAAAAGTAGTCAGAATAGGAAAATCTTATGATAATTCCTATGTTGCTGTTAATGTGATATAAAGTATGAAAATTTAAACATATTTTCATGACTTACTGATTGACCCATTTTATTAATAAGAACATGTCACTTAAAATAATCATACAGTATAAATATAAAAATGTATAATATGCTATTTCTTATATCATAAGAGGATTAGATGATCTTTTATAGATAAGAGCGGCACAGATGGTTAAGGTCGTGCTTTGGCTCAGGTCATGATCTCATAGTCCGTGGGTTCAAGCCCTGCATTGGGCTCTGTGCTGACAGCTCAGAGCCTGGAGCCTGCTTTAGGTCCTGTGTCTCCCTCTCTCTCTCTGGTCCTCCCCCTGCTCATGCTCTGTCTGTCTGTCTCTTGCACGTGCTCTCTCTCTCTCAAAAATAAACATTAAAAAATAGTTTTTAAGTACATGAAATAAAAATAATTATTTTCAAATTATCTTGTTAAATAAATCATTTTATTAGTTTTCTTTTCAAAATGTTATTGCATACTCATGGGACGCCTGGGTGGCTCAGTTGGTTTTACTTGGGCTCAGGTCAGGTCATCATCTCCTGGTTTGTGAGTTCGAGCCCCAGCTGTGCTGACAGCTGGAGCCTGAAGCCAGCTTCCCTGCTCTCTCTGACCCTCCCCTTCTTGTGCTTTGCCTCTCTCTCTCAAAAATAAATAACATTAAAAAATGTTACTGGATATTCTTGCCGTTTTATTCCTTCAGAAAAACCTAAGTATGTATGTCCAATTTCTAAAATCTCCCTTTAGAATTTTGGCTGAAAAATACTATAGGTATGAGTTAATTTAGGAGATATTGTCAACTTTATAAAATTAAATCTTTTTTATTCACTTCTATGCTGCACTTTTAATTACAAGCTCTTTTGCACTTTTGCTTTTAGTTTTATTCATATAGGGTCCACACAATTCTGATTATGTTTATTTCTGAGTATTATGACTATTGTACTTGGTTATTTTATTAATAAACACTCTACTAGTATTGCTAATATAGATGCTTAGGGGAGGCATCAATCATGTTGAGTAAATCTTGCTGCCCTTTGCATTTGATGACTATATAGAATTGGAATGTGAGAAGCAGTTTGATCACAAATTAGGGTCTGCAGTTTGGAAAGTTTCCGCTATAAGTTCTGACATAGAGTTATTTATTTGAAACCACCATTTGATCTATTGTTTTCGTGTGTGTGTGTGTGTGTGTGTGTTTTGCTCCTCTTTTCCTGTCACTTTATTACCCACGGTATTTTTCTTCTATTTGACATTCACATGTCACATTTGCCTCCCATGCCTCTGTTTAGGCAGAAAATGCTGCCCATCTCTTCAAGAGGCCTTCTTGCAAGACCCAAACAAATATTTTTGTCTCCTAGCCTGTTTAAAATCAGATAACCCAGCCTCCCAAACACAGCGCCCCAATTAGTAGAAATTAAACCATTCATTTCATGAGATAGAATCACAAACATATTATGTTTATACAGTTTATTTAATATATATTCATAAGCAAGGTCTGTTTGGGATTTTCTTTTTCACAGCCTATAGATTTTGTTCTCAGATAATACTTGCTTCTTTTTTTTTCCTAGATAATATTTAATATATACTGCAAACATTGCTGTCATTTTCTGAACTCTGAAATAATTTCCATAGAGTGATTGATCTTAAGTCTTTGGAATTTGAAATGATACTTATGAAAAGTCACCTAAATGTTATGCTTTGACACCTGTTCCAATTCTTCTCTGTACATTCATTCAGTTTGTTGAATGTCTACTCTTTGCCGGAAGCTCTATTAGGTAAATTTGAATTTCTACTTATTCTCGATTCAATTTGGAGTAATTATTTTGTCCTGGTGATTCATCCATTTCATTGAACTATTCAAATTAGTTGAATGGCATGATGTACATTTTTATAATTTTTGAATCTCCTTTAATTTCAAGTTTATAATTGTGTTTTCTCTCTTTTTGATTAAATTTGTCACATTTGTGTACTCTATTGCTTATATTTAAAGAATTTGTTCTGAGTATCTTAATTCTGCTTTTCAAGTATATAAGCTTCTGATCTCATTATTTATATTTTTTGATCTTTAAACTTTTCTTTTTAAAATGTGTTAATCCATATTAGTTCTTATCTTTAAGAATGAAGGTATAGTCGTGAATTTTTTTTTTTGGTAACTGCTCTGGATAACTTCCCATACATATTTCTGTATACTACTTTATGTTTTTATTTTATAAAAAGTCTGTAATTATGGGTTTTATTATATTTTGATTACAAACAATATATGTTCAGTCATTTTGCATTTCTCAAAAGTAACAGACATATTTAAGCAAGCAGCAAACTCTTCATCCAGAGCCTGTATGTCTTCTGGATCATAATTTCAAATTTGATGCTTTTATTAAAAAGCTTATATAAATAAAATTAAGATACAGATATTAGTTAATGGACTACATCTAACTTAAATTTCATTTTTAAGAAACTTATCCTCTTGTACTGACTTTTAGTTAATTGGGTACTCCACTGGTGGGGTTCAGGACAGGCTACCCCAAAATACAGCACCTTGGCATACTGAATATTTTAACCTAAGGGAGTTTGAGAAAGCAAAAGAAGCAGGAAGATGACTCTGACCTCCCCCTTCACCCCACCTCTCAAGAAGTAAGTAAAAAAAACCCTCATGTGAAAGGGTCCTCCCTATACCAGTAAGAAAGGAGCATCTGTATATCTGAAGACAAAGAGACATAGGAAAATTCCAAGCAGGTTTTCCCCAGCTTACCACACTTACCTCATACTCTTGACCTATACTGTGTCTCCATATCTGTCCACTCTTCATCAAACCCAGCATAAAAATACTGAGGTTCAGTCATTTCTTTGGGTCTTCATTTCCTTATGATAAGGCTCCTCTGTTGTGTAAAACTTAGATTTTTTAAATTGTATGTTTTTCTTTTGTTAATCTGTCTCTGTCCATTTAATGTTCAGACCCAACCAGGGATGCTCATAGAGTCAAGGAAAACACTTTCCTTCCTTATACCATGAAGGCAAAAATGAAGCTTTGTTCATCTTTTTTTTTTTTATTCTCCAAGACTTGCATAATTACAACCTCATAAGTTTAAATAGATTTTAATTAGACACAAAAGCAGCCGATAGTCAATATAGTCATCAACTTCAAGAACCTATAACCTTTTGAAAACTATGTCATTTTAGAGCAGCTGCTGTGAGAAGTAGTGGAAACTCAACCTAAATTGGTTTGAGAAAATAGAGATAGGTTTATGGTAGGATCTGTGGGTCTGATGGGTCACAGGCAGACATGCTAGGATCACAACAATATTATCAGGGCTCTGTCACCCTCGTCCCATCTTTGAATCTGCTTCCTTGTGTATTTGTCGGTTTTGTTCTTCTTAAGCCTCACTCCACATACTTGGAAAGATGCCAGTAAGCATACATGACCTACTGGCTAGCAATCCTAGGGGAAAAAAAAATCAAGATTTCTTTTTAAATGTATCTCCAAGTAAACCCACCAGAGTGCTCAGACCAGCCCATTTTGGACTCAGTTCCTGAGGCTGGGAGGGTGAAATGTTCTGAGATTCCAGTCCTGGGCCATGTCCACACCCTAAGGATGAAGGTGAAGATGGGGCAGCCGTCCTTCACCATCACCCAGGTTCCTGCCCAGCAAACAGAGGAGCCTGCTGCAAAAGACAGGAGGATGAATTCCAGGGCAGGCAAATAGTAAGTGTATTCCTAAATCATTTATTTTATACTTTTGAATGTCCTGTGATTTCTGTTAAGACCTGTTTGCCTGACATTAATCCACAGCTCTGAGCTCCCTGAAGAGTTCCCTCGTCCTAAATCTCTACTTTTCTTTACTCATAGTGCTTCAGCTAGATCTCAGCTCAAATTACACAGCTTCTCTCTCTTTATGGTGGAGTTGGTGGGGGTGGGGTGGGGGGGTAGTTACATTTAACTCGAGACTTCTTAGGGAAAGTTAGAAGCTAAATGCTGTTTGATGGTCCATTTTTAATCAGAGGAGAGCAATTTTCCCCTCTCAAAGGAAGACTCTTCACATCAGGTATTTGGCTTGAGAGGCGCTTGCTGATTAATTACTTACATTTACATAATATTAATCTCTTTTCTAACATTTTAGCAAGCTTCCAACTGGTGCCCCCATATCAGTCTGGTAGAACACCCTTGCTCTTAAAAGGCCAGAACTATTTTTCTAGTGGAGTTGGCAGTATTGTTCTTAGGTGAGGCAGGAGGGGCTCCTGCCTGATGCCCCATTCTTTCAGGGTTCTGCCCTGGCCCTTCCCCACCTATGCACTGCCCCATGCCCCCCCACTATCTAGACCAAGTTATAAGTAGTCAATACTTTGAGTTCCCTGCCTAAACATCCCCAACTCCCTTTTGCCACCTGTGCTGACCTCTTCCCCAAGTCCAGCCTCTTGAAGACAGAATGTATTGGCAGTATGTGCACCCCTAGTCCTAGGGAGTGGCCAGGGGGGCTCTGGGAAATGTGGCAGGAGCTTAGACCTGCAGACTAAGCTGTCCATACACATGTTTGTAAAGCCCCTTGTTGTAAGAGTGAGGGAAGAAGTGGGGTAGGCTGAAGGTCCAGGACCCAGGCACAGGTGTTGACTCTTTTATACCCTAGGGTCCAGCATAGAAATCCAAAGGATCTAAAAATTCTAAGTTTGAGCCTAGTCTTCAGGTCATTATGAAGATATGTTTGTCAAGGTAGAAAGATAGAATACATTTCATATAACAGTTTTTTTACTTGATCTGTTTCAAATATGCACATATGTGATAGATTTGCCTCCACTTATACTCTTGCCCAGGGCCTCAGAAATGTTGGAGCAGTTCTGGGAGTCAGAGAGGCTGCAGAGGCTCTTCTGAGCAGAGAAAGAAGGCAGAAAGGCCCAGAGATGGGATTCAGGGAACCCAACCACAAACAGGTTGATGTAATGTCAAGATGGTGTGGAGAATAGTTAGTTAATTAAGCACGTGTTCACCTTTCCCACCAGGTTGTCAACTCTTTGAAGTGAAATTCTATGGAACATTCATTCCTGTGCTTGGCAGAGCATTTTGCACAAACTAAACTCTCAGTTCACGGTAGATAGACTTGTTCACGTTGAACAAACGAGGTAATATACATCACCCAGAGGGAACCGCAAATACACTTGTCATCATTCACTCATCATAAAGACAACTACAGATAAATGGATAGTAGTCTACAATTTTATTAATTGATGTCCTCAGTGAATCAGTTTCATGCTATGTTAGTCTCAAATAACAGGTAATAAGCAGAAAAATAAGAAAAACAAAAGATGGCTAGCATAAAACAGTTGAATTGCAATGTACTTTTCTAAAAAACTGGGGCCTATTGTACTTATTTGGGCCCCCACTGGCAGGGATGCAGGAGCGCAGACATTGCATGTGATATTTTGTCAGTGACAGATCAGCACAACCACCCCTCAGACTTGTCCACAAGGCTTGAGCATGTTCACTCTTAAATGTGCCATCTCTCCAAGGCAACTTAAACGCGGGACTTAAAAAAACTTTAAGGCACTTTTTCCCACAGGCCCAAGGCAGCCAAAAAAGGTATGCCAGTGACCTCTTGTGTCTGCCCATGGGACCTCACACAATCTTACCCCTTGTTGTAGGAGAGGGTTTTGTAAAAACCCTCATAGATGGATATACAGTTTTGTTGTTGAAATGTTTCTTTCTGTGTGCCAGGAGAGGGGCAAAGGAGAGAGAAGGGAGGTAGAAAATAAGGGCATGTAAGTAAATGGTAGTAAGTAAATGGTAAATAAATAGCAGATGTGTGTAGAGGTAAGGATCTCCCTGGAACTCACATCTTACCCTTTTCCTCACAGCCTTCTGGGATCTCCTCTGTGCACACGTACGTTGAGCTTACTGCCTTGCCTGTGCTGGTGCTCAGTAGCCTCCCCTACTGTGGAATCCTTCCGCCTCCTTGCACACAACTAACCCCTTTCAGCTCTGCACCTTTGCACGTGGGGCTCCCTCTACCTGGTCCTCTCCTCCCACCTACCTTCCCAGACAGCTTTAAGTTACACTCTTCAACCCCATCACAAACCAGGGAGGCTGCCCTTGACCCTCCAGCTCTGGGTAGCTGCCCCTCCATCTGCCCCCATTGTTCCCTATGTTTTCCCCACTGTAGTGTTACTACATGATATTGTAAGTGTCTATTTACTTTCTTGTATCTTTCACTCAACTACAAGCTCTATACAGGTAAGGAACAGTGTCCTCACAGCCTTGCTTATGATCTCTATAGATATTTGTTGAACAAATGATTGGAAGAATGAATGAATGAATGAATACTATCCAGGTTAGCAGGTAGGCTTATGGCAGAGCCTCAACTTCCCTTTGATTTCTCACATGAAAGCTGGGCCAGGACTGCCACAGGTAGAGCCACATTTCAAACAGAAACAGGCAGAAGATGAAGTAGGCACAAGTCTGTAGAAAGTGAGGACAACTCACTACTGTGCCAACCACAGGCAGGACTGTAGGAATGCACTGAACAACCTGCAAAAGGTGAGAATGTTATTGGCCCAGCTGTATATATGAAGGGAGAAAAAATATCCCATACCTATTGAGTATCTACTAATGATAGGCACTCTGCCAATTATTTATATGTGTGATCTCATTAAATCGTTACAACAAGTCCATGGAGACATTAACTAGTATCTCCATTTTACCCCAGAAGACACTGAGGCCCAGAGAGATCAGGCACTTTGGCTGAAGTCACTGAGCAGTGGATTTTGGATCTAGGATTTAAATCCAAGTCTGACTCTTACCACTGTTTCATGCTGCTTCCAGAAGTGGGGTGAGGAGTCTTAGAAGCACCATATGACTCCCACTTCTAACACTTGGGAGCTTATTGGCAACTTCAGGTGGGAAATGAGGAGGATCTAAGCTAAAATAATATGGACAGCTTTGGGAGGAGAAAGAGATAGATGTAAGAGCTCTCTGTGAGGTAAGAACCGGATTAGTGCACCTTATACAACACTTATTCATTTACTTATTCATCCAATATTCATTGGGCTTTTTAATGTGCCAGACACTATGTTTAGTTGGCCCAGGGAACGTAAATAAGAGTAAGACTTGGTTTTGGCACTCAGTGAGCTCAGATTCTAAAAGAAGCAGTAGATGAAAATAAATAATGATGCTACAGGGTCACTAAATCTTTTGATTCTATCTTTTAATATCTCCGTCCATTTCTTCTTTTCTCCTCACTGATTTGTGGTTCACAGGCCTCCGTGAATTGTATCCATTGCTGCCAGGGTCTCACACACAGTCTTCCTGGCTTGCGTACAGCACCAGCTCTCACTACATTTTAACATGAAGGCCTGCCAGGAACCACTTTCTCAGTTCATTGGCAACATAATCACAGCTATAACTGCTTACCTTAAAAAGTGATGCCTGAAAATATTAAAATATTAGTAATCACTTATTCAAAACCTTCTATATGTCAAGCTCTTGAGCAGACACCAAATACAACACTATGACTTCAAGAGATGTGGCTGTCTTTGAGATTACATTTAAAGGGAAACACGGGCAAGTAAATGGGCAGATGCCCATTAAGTGGGTAAGCATAACTGAGTAAGTCATGACAAAATATAGAAAGGACATCTCGTTTGACCTAAAGGAGTCAGAATGAAGCAGTGATGTTCAAACATAAGAAAAAGAGAAATATGTATATCAGGAGAGTCTATTCAAAACAGGGCCCTTTTCCTCAAAATAATTATTCTGAATGTATCTTTTGAGATATAGGGAGCAAAAAACATTAAAGAAAAAAAGTGGGTTATTTGTCCTGGAATCTAAAAAAACTAAATTGAAAGATAGAGAATGTACCCTCACTAATGACGTTAATCAAAAACTCAATCTATGTATCATCTTTAATACTCAGAGGCATGTTATCAGGGCTACCAACCAGACTCTGTCTTTCTAATCCTTTTTCTGAGTCATCTTTTATCCTTTCCATTGTTTCTGATGAAAGAACTGTCAAACCTCTATTTCCCTGCCCTGGAATTTAAGTTGATAAATGGAAAGACTGTTTCCATTGGGAATATTGACAACCTCCAGACGTTGGCTCTTGGGTTTTGAAAGAGGATTCTGCTTTTGTTGATGGAAATTCGTGAGTATTTGGAACACACTGATGCAATAGTTCCATAGTCTGGGGTCAAAGGGGGCCTGTGTGTATTAGCAGGAGGCACTGGCTCAAATCTAATCAGCAGTAACCTTAGGACCATTAGAGATCAAGCAGCACTTGCAGTGGGGCCATAGCAGAGTTCGCTGCACAGCTGTGAGTGGTGCTGCTGCTGAAAGTCGCAGAATCTCTCTGTGCTGCTTTGACAATTCTGCTTGCCTCATGTGAACCCAGCTGCGGACCACCTATGCCTGATAGTGTTTCCAGTTCCCTAAGAGGACCCATGCCAAGGACTCTAGTCCACCACGACAGAACCCTGATGCTTGCCTGACCTCCCACAACTCTTGTGGCTTTGGGGAGAATGTGTATAATAGTCAGTTTGAGAGGAGGAAGGAAAAGGAAGAGATCTATAAAGACATATTATTTCTCTCTCCCTCTTCCTCTCCCTCTCTGTCTCTTTCTAATTTCCTCTGTCTTGTGTGTGTGTGTGCGCGCAGACTTGAAAATCCAGCTCATTTTCATGGTTACAAAACCATTCTGGAGAGTGACATTTCATTTTAAATGCATCTCAGCAGAAGTTCGCCAAACACATGTGGACTTGTCATCTCACAGCTCTTTCCATGGTGACTCCTGGAGACAGCATTTCTCAAAATCATGACTATAAAAGGAGCATTTAAGCACCCATAAGGAGAAGCAAAATAAAACAATAACCACAACCCAAAGCCTTCAGGGTATTGTTTTAAGGACAATTTTTTAAAGTTTTTAGATTTTCCCCCCATATCTAAGTAGGAAAAATTTTAAACAGCCTATTCCCAAAGTAACTGCTGAAAGCGTGTACTGGGCTTGCCCTGGGGTCATGGATTGAATTTGCACAGAATGGGAAGGAGCTCCCCTGATGCAGAAGGCTGAGCTGGCTGAGGTTGACTTAATAAAAACCCATGGAGACAGGCCACAGGAGATCATCCCAATGCAACTCCTGTTAGCAAAGATGAGCAACACAAAGGGAGTGAGACCCATGCCTGTTAATGGCATTGGTCCCATCAAGTATTACACAAGATGGTAATGAGGCAGGCTCTGGAATTTTCACCTGAGATGGGGGCAGGACTGACATTGACTTAACTGGCAAAGTAGTTTATGTGTGTAGTACCACTCTTCTCTCTGGATACTTTGGATGGCTGGCTGGGGTGGTGCCTTTCTTAAGTAGACAGATACACAAGATATATATGGTGTCTCAAGTGCTCCCATTCAATGAAGTTTGTTGCCATAGCATCCCCAGGAGCCTCTTTTCCTGGATGACAGAGTTTCTGTCCAAGAATTCTCTTGCCCTGGATAACATTTGTCTTTCACCTTAGGAAGGATCTTCAGCATGAAAACTAAGACCATGAGCTTTGAATATGGATCATGTTCAATACTGTGCCCCACCCCCTTTGCTAACTGTATCACAGAAGGAAGTTCCTCGTTTTCTCTGGACCTCTTTCTACTCATCCATAAAATATTGGTGCTTTACTAACTGCACCCACTTCAAGGTTGTGAGAATATGAAAGTGATTAAAAACAGAGAATGCACACTGAGCCTGACACATCGAAAATCTCAACAAATGGCATCCATGATTGCTCGTGGTGTTAAGATGCCACAGTTTTGGTTTTTTTTTAATCCAGGGAGAGTCACCAGGCATTTCTCTGTGCTGGGCCAGGCCGTCTCTCAGGCTCCTGCCCATGTCAGCTGAGACACCCATTGGGAGAGACTGGCTCATGCAGCTCCCTGTGCACTAACCTCTCAGCACTGTCACTTCTAGGCTTCTGTGAGGTATTTTGTCCTCCTTGTCTCCCTATACCAACCACTGCTGAGGCTTCAAAGAGAGGAAGATTTTCTCTTCCTCAAGAAGAGGTTAGGAACTCTCTCCCCAGGTTTCTTCACTTCATACCAGGAACTTCCACCTATTGGCCCAACCTAATGTTTATCTGTGCGATTCTTTTTTTTTTAATTTTTTAAATGTTTATTTATTTTTGAGAGAGACAGAGACAGAGCACTAGTGGGTAAGGGACAGAGAGAGAGGGAGACAAAGAATATGAAGCAGGCTTGAGGCTCTGAGCTGTCAGCACAGAGCCCAATGCAGGGCTTGAACTCACAAACTGTGAGATCATGACCTGAGCTGAAGTTGGCCACTTAACAGACTGAGCCACCCAGGCACCACTTAGCTGTGCAATTCTAATCCAAGAAGACAAACATTTGAGATCCTGACCCTTACACTGAATACTGGACACTCTTGTGGATGATTGCCCACTGTGTGTATTCCCCACTGCAGGGCTTTCTCGTTCTTCCTTTTTTACTTTCATATCTGGATGCTTCTGGCTGATTTTCTAGCTGTTGGCCTTTTTGTAATAGGCTATTCCAAGGATAATTGAGATGCAATCCAAAGTGAGCTCATTTTTTAACCTAATTTATACCAATAATAGCAGCTTTATGAGCCACCCTTCCCAAATATGGCTGCTTTTAAACATAGAATTCTGAGACATGGTGATAACAAAATTCCAAAGAATATTTGAGTTGTGTTGAGTTGAGTTGAGTACCAGGTGCCATGACATATTGTGAAGGGATATGTTTAATCAGAGAATACTCTTCCTAGCCCTGACTTTTCTACTGCATCTCCCCAAACTCATAACTTCTCGAGAACTGCTGGGCATAGAACCAAGTGGCTAAAAATATGCTCCCATTTATTAAGAAAACTAGAACTTTTTTAGAATACTGTTTTCCTCCTCTATTCAATTCTTTTAATCATTGCAGCAATTTGGCATTTAAAATCGGGTAAAAACAAATCTATTTATCTCTTATTCTGGATAAATACTGTCCAGCTGTACCAGACAATCAATGATGTTTGGCTTTTCATTTTTTAAACACACAAAAATATTTATTGGAAGGATTTCTGGGACCTCACAAAATTGACAGGAAGCCTGAAGCTCCAGACATGACAAATATGCAGGAGTGGAGACATCAGTCAGCTGACAACACAGCTAAGATCAGGCCCCAGGAGCAGTCTTCACAGGATACCACTCCACTCCACTGCCACCAAGGTAAAGAATCTCCAGTTATTTCAGACAATTGGGTAACCAGCTCAAGGTTCAGGTCCCGGGTGGGACCATCCAGTGGGCAAAACCTAGACCATTCCCACAACCAGGGAGAAGGGGAAGGGAAGACATTTCCTCTTTAGCTTCTTTAATGGGAAGGGTAGTCTCGCTACCCACCTAATTTGTGACTTCTTTCAAGTAGCACAAGAGTTCATATGCCAGGTCATCCCTCTCCCCTCACCCCACACACTCCAAAAACAGAGAGGGAGAATCAAATGTTTACTCCATCAGGGATTCAACAAATTTGATCTTAGCTATGTGATTTTATCTAATACCTTAAGCCAAACCATTGTCTTCTTCTTAAAACTGCTTGGGTAACAGATTTGGCCATTATTTTTGCCTTTTAGCTCACTTTGACTTCCATTTTACATGAATAATCTTAGTAAAATATAAATTTCTCCTCCTAAACTTATTTGGGTAAATAAACTTGCTCATTTTCCTCATCGTCTATGACATTGTGCTTCCCTCAGAAAACGTGCCTGTGACATCCTGTTAGAATCCCTCTTCACACTTTGAAACTGATGTTGATGCTAAGTTTTTGCTGGTATTTGTAACTACCTTCTTCTACTACCCATTCTTTATTCCCTTTGCTTTCAGCAAACACCTCAGCTGGTTGTGTTTCCTTACCTGGTGGGATGACCCGAACCTTCTTTCCTGAAGGGTCTGGGCTATTAGAAATCCTACCCGGATTGGATTGTGGTTATCTACTGACTTTCATCACCGATCATGGTAATACTAACAGACATAGTCCAGACAATTTCCAGACATATTCCCTCTTACCTCCATTTTTGTAGTAGTAGTGCGATTTCCCCTTGATAGTCATGATCAATTACCCTAACAAACACTGTAACTCTCTTCATTGCCTGTTTATTCAGAGCCATGAGGAGTCCAAAGTTACCATGTGGTCATTTTAACTTCTAGTCCAATGACATCATGGTTGTATTACCTGGAAGAAGTATTCCTTCCTCTGGAACTAAGACCTCTAGTCCAGCAGAGCATAAAGTCATGGAAATAAAAAGCAAAAAATGTACTAGTGCATCACCAGGACTAATAATGAGGGTTCTCTTTCTCCTTTCTACCCCTTGGTTTCTGGACTCATGAATCCTGGCTACTGGAGAAATGGCACCATATATTGAACACTGATTCAGAGCATATATAGCTTTCTGGAAAACCTTGTCCAGACTTGCACTTAGTTGGTGCTATAACTGAGTCTTCAAAAGGTCATTCTATCAGGTCAGCTGCTTCAGGAGAGTAGGGAACATGGTAAAACCAGTAAATTACATGAACATGGTCCCATTGTGACACTTCTTTTGCTATGAAGTGAGTTTCTTGACCCAAAGTAATGCTGTATGGAATGTCATATTAGTGAATAAGGCATTCAGTAAGTCCATGGTGGCAGTTTTGGGAGAAGCTTTTGGTGCAGGAAAAGCAAATCTGTATCCAGAGTTAAGTGTCTGATCCAATAAAGAAAAAACACTTATTTCATGTTGAGCACAATCTAGTATAATCCACTTACCACCAGGTAGCTGGTTGATCACTATAGGAAATGGTGCCATATCAAGAGTTCAGTGTTGATCTCTGCTGGTAGATGGGGCACTTTATGGTGACCATAGCCTGATCAGACTTGGTGAGTAGAAGTCCATGTTGCTGAGCCCATGCATACCTTCCATCACTGCCTATATGGCCACTTTGTTCATGAGCTCATTGGGCAATGACAGAGGTGGCTGGAGAAGGAGGATGAATGGTATGTACACAATGGTTCATTTGAACCACCTGATTATCAAAATTCTCCTCTGTTGAGATCATCCTGTGATGAGCATTCATATAGGACACAAATATCTTTATGTTTTTCACCCATTAAAAGAGGTCTATCCACATACCTCTTTTTCAAATGTCCTTAGCACCAGTTTTCCAGTGATGTTCCTTCCAAGTCCCTGACCATCCAGCCACACTATTGGCCACAGCCCATGAATCAGTATATAATTGCACATCTGGTTACTTTTCCTTCTGAACAAAGTACACAACCAGGGGCACTCCCTGAAGTTCTGCCTACTGCAAGGATTTCCTTCAGGAATGTCCCAGAGAGGGGCTATAGTGCTGCATACAGTGCAGGTAGTGGCTGCAGATAGTGCAGAACCATCTATAAGTCAGACCTGAGTCTTCTCTGTAAAATGATCATGGGGAATCCACCATGAAGCCATAGGTACAGACTGGGAGTGAGAAAGCAGTGTAGCAGGTATGGGGACCAATGGTACTTGGGCAACTTCCTGTGACTTGTGCTTTCAGCTCCTGCTCAAGCCTGATCACATATTTACCATTTCAGTTTGATTCAATTAAATGGCTTGGTGGCACATATGACACCCATTCCATATGGGCAGCTCAGGTCACATGGCAACCTGGTGGTCCGTGGTCAAGTGTTCAGTCTCTACTAAGGCCTCATGGCAGGCCAGGAGCTGTTTCTGAAAAGAAGAGTAGTTATCTATGAATGATGGCAGGGCTCTGCTCCAAAGTCCTAAGTCCACCTATAAGGGCTTGCCAAAGACTCCAAGCAGGGATACTGAGTGGCTCAGTGAATTAAGCATCTGACTCTTGATTTCAGCTGAGTTCATATTCTTATGGTTCATGAGTTCAAGTCCTGCATCAGGCTCTGCATTGACAATGTGGACCCTGCTTGGAATTCTCTCTCTCTCTCTCTCTCTCTCTCATTGTCTCTCTGTCAAAAATAAATAAACATTTTTTTAAGAAGGCTCCAAACAGCATCCCTATCTACCAATGATACTTAAGCACCATTGGATCTGCTGGATCATACAACCCAAGTGGCAGAACAGCTTGCACAGCAGTCTGGACCTGTTGCAGAGTCTTCTTTTGTTCTGGCCCCCACTCAAGACTAGAAACTTTTGGGGTCACTCAGTAAATGGGTCATAGAAACACACCCAAATGATAAATATGTCACTTCCAAAATCCAAAGAGGCACTGTGTCTCTTTCTTGGTTGCAGGAGAGGCCAAATGCAACAACTTATTCTCCTCCTTAGAAAGGGCATCTCACCATGCCCCATACCACTGACCCCTAGAAATTTCACTGTCATAAAAGACACCTGAATTTCAGTTGGGTTTATTTCCCACCCTCTGTCATACAAATGCCTTACCAATAAGTCTAAAGTAATTGCTACTTCTTGCTCACTAGATCCAATCAGCATATTACTAGTAGACTAATGAATTAGTGTGATATCTTATGGAAGGGAAAGGCAATCAAGATCCCTATCAACTAAATTATGACACAGGGCTACAGAGTTTGATATATCCCTGAGGTAGGATGGTAAAGGTGTATTGTTAGCCTTGTAAGCTGAAAGCAAATGAATTCTGATGGGCCTTATGGACAGGTGGGGAGAAAAAGGGATTGCCAGATCAATAGCTGCATACCAAGTACCAAGGGATGTGTTAATTTGCTTAAGCAATGAAACCACAACTGGTACAGCAGCTGCAATTGGAGTCATCACCTGATTTAGCTTATGATAATCCACTGTCCTTCTCCAAGATCTGTCTGTCTTCTGCCCAAGCCAAATAGGGGAGCAGAATAGAAATGTGGTGGTAATCAGCACCCCTGTTATCTTTCAAGTCCTTGATGGTGGCACTAATCTCTGTAATTCCTCCCAGGATGCAGTATGGCTTTGATTTACTATTTTCTTGGGAGGGGCCATTCTACTGGCTTCCATTTGACCTTTCCTACCATATTAGCACTTACTTCATAGGCCAGGGAACTAATGTGGGAATTCTGCCAGCTGCTAAGTATGTCTATTCCAATTATGCATTCTGGAACTGGGAGAAATACCACAGGATGGATTTGTGGACCCAATGGATTCACCAGGAGACAGACCTGAACTGAAAGTCCATTCATCACCTGACCTCCATAAGCCTCTACTCTGACTGCAGGGCCACAGTGATGTTTCAGGTCTCCTGTAATTAGTGTGCTTTCAGAGCCAGTGTACAATAGTCTCTGAAAGTTCTAATTATTTCCTCTTCCCAAATGACCAGGTACCCTGATAAATATCATAATCCCTTTGAGGAAGTCTGGGAGAAAGATTAACAGTATAAAGTTTCAGTAGTGTACCCACATCCTTCTTTAAGGTGGCCCAGCCTCCTAATTATAAAAAAGAAAAGAGGCAAATCAATAGAAAACCAGGCAAAAAGCCTAAATAAACACTGTATTAAAAAAGAGCATCCAAACATCCAACAAAAAAATTTAAAGTGCACAACATCATTAGATAAATACAAATTAAAGCCACAATGAGATACCTGAATGCATCCATTGGAATGGCTAAAATTAAAAATAACCGAATACAGTGTGTGTGTGTGTGTGTGTGTGTGTGTGTGTGTGTGTTTACAACAGCATCATTTTAATATTTGAAAGCTGGAAATAACCCAAATAACATAAAAATAAAGTTAGTAAATAAAATGTGATAAATTTCCTAAAATGAAATACTACACAACAATGAAAAAGAACCAACTATTGCTATTTGTAATAAGGGTGAATCTCACAGACTCACTCTTAAGCAATAGAAGGCAGTATTATTGAGTACACGCTATTATTCTTTTTATTTAAAATTTAAAAAGCAAAATATAATGATGAGTGTTTAAAAATAGTAGTTAACTTTGCAGAAGGTGTAATAAAGGAGTATCTGATGTGGTGTTAATATTCCAGTTAATGCAGTGGTTACAAGGGCATGTTAAAATTTGTAAAATTCATGGAGCTGTACACTTACAAATTTTGCATTTTACTGTCTATATATATGTTATACTTCAGTTAAAATTTTACTCAAGAAAAACAGGGGAATATATATGGGAATAAGTTTTAAGGGTATTTGGACAAGAGGAATTTAATTTCAGATTCAGTTTTATCAGTATAGGTGCACATACCATATAGTCTGGATTTAATGTGTTAGCCCAAGCAGGTGGAGCAGTTTAAATTATTTGCTCAGTTGACGGCTATATTAATATCAGACAAAGGAAGCTTCAAACCAAAAAATAATTCAAAGACTAAATCCCTCAATGCAGCACATAATCCCTGACACCAGCATTAAGAATGGGATAAAAGAAAGAATGTGCATTGCTGTAAGTTTATTTTATGTGAAGTAGTATAATATTATTTGAAAAAAAGTGATAAGATGTATACTGTAATATTTGTAGTAACTAACATATAACATATTTAATAAGCCAATAGAGAAGATAAAATGGAATTAATAAAACAATAAAATAAGCCAATAAAAAATTAACCTATAAAAAAATAAATTATTTGCTCATTTGAGTGCTGAAAGCTAGACTCAACAGTAGCTTACATTTAATAAAGTTGGGATTATATAAATTCATTTTGTAATTGCAATGTGTAAGTAGACAATAAATTTTAAAAAATACTATGCCTGTGTCCCACTTCTAGATAGTCTTGGACAGAGGTGCAGACTGGGCAACAGGAATTTCAAGAACTCTCCATCTGGTTCTAATGAGCTGTCATGTTGAGATGTACAGAAAGAAACCCCAAAACTTATGAAAATGGGAATGTAGGATAAGTAAGACCCATTCTCCTTCTAGGATCTATTTTCACTTTTAAGTGGTCCCTGAAGATGCTTACTTCACAAATTCATAGAGAAATACACTGATGAAGGGATCATCCATATAAAAAAACATAGAAAAAATTTTTTAATGTTTTTCAAATTTTGAGAGAGAGGGACAGAGCATGAATGGGGGAAGGGCAGAGAGAGAGGGAGACACAGAATCCAAAACAGGCTCCAGGCTCTAAGCTTTCAGCACAGAGCCTGACATGGAGCTAGAACCCACGAACCGTGAGATCATGACCTGAGCCAAAGTCAGATGCTCAACTGACTAAGCCACCCAGGCATCCCCAAAACAAAACAAAACAAAACAAAACAAAACAAAAACAACTTCAGTGTCTGCTTCCTGTTGAACGAATATGTGAGTAGTACATGCCATCATTGAACTAAGCTGCGTAATTTCAGTGGGATGAATAGGAACCTGGAAAAGAAAGAGGCCAACTAGAGGCATTTACCCAATCAAGGCAAGATGGACCTGGTTATCATAATAGATTCCCGAACTGGGTTGATAACCAAATAACCCAACCCACACAGGTCTCTGGTAATGCTTAATTAATCATGAGGTCTAGGACTAAACTACATGGAAAATAGACTAAGGTACTAATTAATCTGCATAATACAATTTAAAAAAAAAGACCTCTAGACCTGGCCAACAGATGTCTGACTTGAACCATGATAATAGGGAAATATAGTTTCTCACTGAATTCTCAGACCTGTGATTAGTTCAGATAACCAGAGTTCCTTGACTGAATGGAAGCCTAGTGTACTTGAGGTCATAACACAAACTGTATCATATTTTTCTCTTTGTCCTTCCCTAAGGGATCTGTGGTCATTCACCAGGAACCTATATATGGGCAAAGGAAGATACACAGATATTTGACAGTCTTTGAATTCTGATTCTGAGCTAATTGATTGATTCCAAGGGACCCAGAATGCCACTGTGGTCTAAGTCAGATGATAAATATATGAGTTTTGTCCAGGGCCCATACTATAATGTACATCTATTTGTCTAGATCTGACTGTTTACTCCAAAACAGGTTTAGTCAGTAATTGGCAGAAGTGCCATATTAGCTCTCTGATCCATGCCAAAATTATAAACCAAAAGGAATTAATAATACTATCAGTGGTCTGAAGGATTTAAGGGTGCTTATTTCTTTTTTTTCCCCCCTTAAATAGTTTATTGTCAAGTTGGTTTACATACAACACCTGGTGCTCATCCCAACAAGGCCCCTCCTCCATGCCCATCACCCCCCCTTCCCCTTTCCTCCACCCCCATCAGCCCTCAGTTTGTTTTCAGCATTCAAGAGTCTCTCATGGTTTGCCTCCCTCTCTCTCCCCAACTATTTTTCCCCTTCTTCTCCCTTATGGTCCTCCATTAAGTTCCTCCTAATCCTCCTATATGTGCAAACATATGGTATTTGTCCTTCTCTGCCTGACTTATTTTGCTCAGCATAACACCCTCTAGTTCCATCCATGTTGCTACAAATGGCCAGATTTCATTCTTTCTCATTGCCATGTAGTATTCCATTGTATAAATATACTACATCTTCTTGATCCATTCATCGATTGATGGACACTTAGGTTCTTTCCATGTTTTGGCTATTGCTGAAAGTGCTGCTATGAACATTGGGGTCCATGTGCCCCTATGCACCAGCACTCCTGGATCCCTTGGGTAAATTCCTAGCAGTGCTACTGCTGGGTCATAGGGGAGTTCTATTGTTAAGTTTTTGAGGAACCTCCATACTATTTTCTAGAGGGGTGCACCAGCTTACATTCCCACCAACAGTGTAGGAGGGTGCCCATTTCTTAAGGGTGCTGATTTCTATGACATCCCTATTTAAAATGTATTTTTTATTTTTTTTTCTTTTTTGAGACAGAGCATGAGCAGCAGAGGGGGAGAGAGAGAGGGAGACACAGCATTCATAGCAGGCTCCAGGCTCTGTGCTGTCAGTGCAGAGCCCAATGCAGGGCTCAAATCCACGAACTGTGAGCTCATGACTTGAGCTGAAGTTGGACACTTAACCAACTGAGCCACCCAGATGCCCATAACATATCCCTATTTAATCTGGACCTCCTAAATCAAAAACTCTGGAAGTGTTGTCTAGCAGCCTGTGCTTTAATGAACCCTCTATGTAACTCTGATATACATTTAAAGGTAAAGAATCACAGATATAAAAAGAGTGTTTTTTCCTCTTTCCCAAAAAAGGAGAGAACTACAGAAGCACATTGCTATAACTTACAAAGGGCAGGAATACATTTACCATCTAGCCTGAGAACTATACCAGTTCTTCCTATTTATGCTACTGTTTAGTCCCAGATACCTTGTTTGTCTCAACATCCCCACAGTATATCAGCTGGTCCCTCCATTAATGACATCATGTTTGTAGGAACTATAGCAAGATATAATAGCACTCTAGGTAATGTTATGAGATACACGTGTACCAGAAGACAAGATATTTCCCATGAAAATAAAGACTTGAGCCACTACAGTGAAGTTTGTAGGAATCAGTGGTCTGGGGCATTGTGGGACATCCTTTCCAAATGGAAAGACAACTTGCTGTACTCTTTATCTTCACCTCCTCAAATCCCAAATATAAAGGCATATTGTTACTGTGTTTTAGTTTTTGAAGTTAACAGTGTAGTTGGTGTATGGTTCTAATCTATTTACCAAGGCTCAGAGGAAGAGGTGAGTCTACAACTGATCCAGTTGGATTCTTTATGTGAAGAACCCAGCAGATAATCTGCATAAAATCAGTGTGTTAAATGGAGTCTGGTGCAAGCACAAATAGAAAAATGAAAGCAGAGTGTCCTGATAGGTTAGCATATCCTTCTTAGACAAATAAAGAAGTCCCTTTTAAGAAACAGCTATTAGCTTGCTACTGAACCCTGGTAGACCAAATGCTGAACCATGAAACATTTGGTGATTATACAATCTGAGATTCCCATAATGTACAGGGTTTTATGTGACTCATCAAGTCAGTAAATTGTTCATGTTCCATAACACCCAATGAATAAGCAGAAGCGTTATATAAAGAAACAGGCTCAAGCAAATCCTGAAGGCTCAAGTAAGTTACATCAACAGCTGGATCACATCGTCAATGCACCTGCTCTGCCACGCTGCCATCTCTTCCTCAACCCAAATCAATGAAGGGTGTTCCAAAGAATTTCTTGTGATCACTTAAGAGAGAAGAAAATACTTGAAGCCTAACTGACAATGCTCTGAATGACAAGACTGTGGTGATAGAGATCCATAAGAACATTGGCTAAAAGTAATCATCCCATAAGGTAGAATTCCATCCATGAAAAGGAAAGATGGTCTGAAGTATGCATCTATAGTGATTCATGGGAAGTGACTGATGGCTTGGCTAGATTTTCAGAGATATTAAAGGGAAAAGATGGGTGGCAAAGAGATTTGAAGATGAGTTATATGAATGAAACTCAGAATTGGCCCTCATTGGATCCCATGTGAATGTACAACCAAAGGTCCCACTGTGCTGGAGACTGTCAGTAATCATGGGAGTGAAATCATGGGAGTCTTGAGGATGTCAGTCATCCTCTTTCCCCAGTTCTCTCAGTGCTAATCCAGGGCACTCAATAACAAAACCTCCATCCTGGCAGAGAGGGATGCTAAGCACAGGCCCAGTCACAAGATGTTCCCTCACCAAGGCTGACCTGGCCATCACCACAACTGAGTCCTCATTATGCCAGCAGCATGGACCAGATTTTAGACTTGGGTTGGCTGCCACAGATTGAGAGATCAGCCAGCCACCTGGTGATAAGTTGATTGCATTGTACTCTTTCCATCATGGGGTGGAAAATGATTTTTCCTCACTGGAATAAACACTCATTCTTGACATTTATTTCTTTCTGCCTGCCACTCTTATATGCCAGCTATACCATCTGTGAACTTACTGATCATCTTATTCATCATTGTGAGATTCCACACATTACTTCTAATAAAAGAACTCACATTTCAATCAGAAAGTGCTGGTTTGCAACCTTAGGAATCCCCCAGGTGAAATTCAAAATTGGCTATGATACACACAGGACAAGGAGAGACCAAAGAAAGAGGCAGACCACTCCAGATTGGTAGGTGGCAGTTTAATAAACAAGGAAAGTTTCTTTTGAGGCTTTTCTTGAGTGGTTGTAAGATGAGCAACTCTCCACACAGTGTACCAGAATCTTAAAAGTTTACATAAAGGCCTTAACTAGATTCAGTCATGTACACAGTCCAGATAGTCTCAACAACACCTTACTCTCTCAGGATTATGACCTTGAAATGGCTCCAGCTATGAGAACAGCAGGTGCAATGTACATTTCAAGGACAGGGGAGTAAGTAAGGAGCCTCCAATTGCTTGGGGCAAGCTTATGGATCAACCATTGGTCACATCTTCTTGTTGACCTCCTCTGACCAAAAGGAAATCAGCGGACTAATAACCAACAGCATTCACTGGTTTTATCATTGACCCCATATCCCATTAAGACAGCTGGTCTTAATGAATGGTGGAATGGTCTAATAAAGGCTCAGAGTGCCGGGGGGAGACCACACTTAATGAGGCTGGAACACTGTTCTATATGATATTTACTTTGCTGTAGTCAGAAAGCATGGTTCCAAAGGCAAAGAAGAGAAAGAAAAAGGAGTATCTCTCACCATTATAACTGAATGGGACATTTAGCAAGCTTTTCATTCTACTCCCCCTATGATTCTGGGCTCTAGAAATCTTAGCACCCAAGGAAGGAAACCAATCTGGTAAGCCAATATTACTTCAGCCTTGTTCTTAGATATCACTAGACAAAAAGATAAAAGAAAGTCATAAATAATCCTGATTATTACTAAAGAGGCTAGGAAGAATATGGAAGAACATAGAACCCTTGGAAACTCTCTAAAAAGTAAATTTTAAATGATCAAAAGGCTTGAAAAGATACTTCATGAAAAGAGGCCTTCTTAAAATGATCAATAAGCAGATTAAAAAATGGTCTACATTTTTAGTCATACAACGTAAATTAAAATGACAGTGAGTTACTCTACATACCCACTAAAACTACTAGCATTCAAAGTACAAAGTATTGAGGATTTGGATCAACTGAAACTCTCATACATTGTTGTACAACAACCTTGGAAGATAGTCTAGTGGTTTCTTATGACCTTGCAATTCAACTCCTATGCAATTATCTAAGATAAGTGAAAATATATGGCCATGTAAAGAATTTGTACACGACCCTCAAGAAGCTTTATTTATAATAGCTAAAAACCTATATGTCCAATTAACAGGTGAATGAATAAGCAAGTCATGACATATTCAGCAAATGGAATGTTAATCAGCAATAGATATGAACTAATGAAATATGCAACATAAATGAATCTCAAAGACATAGTGATCCAAAGAAGTTGAGCATAAAAGAATACACATTACATGATACTACTTATATGAAGTTCTAGAACAAGCAGAACTGATCAGATAGAAACCAGATCAGTAGTTGCTTGAGGGAGGGAATGGAATTATAAAGGAAAAAGCCCAAGGAAACTTTCTGAGTTAATGAACATGCTCTATGTTCTCCTGACTGAGGTTTATATTAGTCAAATCTCATTGAATGATTCACTTAAAATGTGGCTAAATAAAAAATAAATAAAGCGTGCATTTCAATATATATAAATTCTATATTGATTTTAATTTAATTGTTTGGCTTTTTGGTGTTGAGCTATATAAGTTCTTTTTTTTAAAAATGTTTATTTATTTTTGAGAAAGAGTAGGAGAGGGGCATTGAGGGAGGGGAACAGACAGAGGATCCAAAGTGGGCTCTGTGCTGACAGCAGAGAGTTGGATGTGGGGCTCGAACCCAGGAACCATGCAATCATGACCTCAGCTAAAGTCAGACACTTAAGTAACTGACCCAAACAGGAACCCTAGGCTGTATAAGCTCTTTATACATTTTGGATATATCACTTGATTTTAAAACTCAAAAATAAGATAATTTTTCCTTTCCTTTTGCCTTATAATTTTATATTTTTAAGGATAACTTTAGTAGTGGTTAACACTCTGATCCATTGCTTATGAAATATTAAAGCAAGGATTGTGACAAGCCTAAGGAAGTAACAAACACAACCAGAGATCCTGGACTTGAAACCAAATGCAAATGGGTTAACCCCATTGGGTGAAATGGCAAGGTTTTTTAAAAATATAATAAGAGTTGGGGCGCCTGGGTGGCTTAGTCGGTTAAGCGTCCGACTTTCGCTTAGGTCATGATCTAGCGGTTCATGGGTTCGAGCCCCGCGTCGGGCTCTGTGCTGACTGCCAGCTCGGAGCCTGGAGCCTGTTTCAGTCTGTGACTCCCTCTCTATCTGACCCTCCCCTGTTCACGCTGTCTCTCTCTCTCTCCTAGAAATAAATAAAACATTAAAAAATATATATAATGAAAGATTGTTGGACTATGCTAGATGGGAGCATTTTTTAAGTGTTAAGAATGGGACGAAAGGTGTAGATTGTTGTTGAAAAGCCAAATAAGCATAGTGGATATTTGAAAAATCCTTTTGATCACTCAGCATTTGGACCCCTTCTTATGTTTGGGGAATTCTTCTAACTTATAAGTATGGATTTACTAGAGTTATATGTTATTTTCCCAGCCTGCTTTGCAGCTAGGAGATGAATATACAATTTAGGCTCATCCATTTGGTTGCACTTTACTCAGAGTTGGAATATGGAGGTAATGATGAGAAGAAAAGAGTCCTACAAGGATTTTCTCTGGGGAAGGAGCAATACTGAGTGTAGAAACTTAAAGTCCCCTTGTCAGGAGGGACAGACATGACAGTGATGGACGCTGGGTCTGGCAGCAGTGGATTTGGCAGTGCTGCCTGCAGCATATAGCCCCTTACTGCATGCTATGGGCTGAATTGTATCTCCCCAAAATTCATATGTTGAACCCCTAACCCCCAAAGTGATGCTATTTCGAGATGGATCCTTTGGAAGATAATTAGGTTTGATGAAGTCTTGAGGATGGGGCCTTCATGATGAGCTCTTATAAGAAGAGACACCAGAGAGTTTGCTTTTTCTCTCCACCATGTGAGGACACATGAGAAGGTGGTTGTCTACAAGTAGGAAAAGAATCCTCACCATGAAGCAAATCAGTGGCACCTTGGACCTTCCAGCCTCCAGAACTGTGAGAATAAATGTCTGTTGTTTTGGCCACCAAGCCTGGCATTTGGTTTGGGCAGCTTGAGCAAATCAAGACACTTCAGTAGCAATGTTTTCCTCAGTGGGACAGTTTTGTGATTTTTAGCTATTTTTCCTGACTGTTTAGTCTTGGATCTGTTTTTGTTTTTCTTAGAATTCTGAAGATTCCATAGGACACTAAATATTTCTTCTTAAATAAGTCATATTTGATTTCCATTGATTGTACCTAAAATCCTGGCTGATAAAAAGGGATTTGGAAAAGCTTCTAAAAGAAGGTATAGCATAGCCTGAACTGTGTCCAAAAAAGATTAAATTCTCTCTCTCTCTCTTCCCCCACCCCCTCTCTCTCTCTCTCTCTCACACACACACGAGATAAAGCACAGAAAAAGGTACTAGATTAAAAGAATTACAAGCATTTGGGTGTGGATGTAACATGAATTTCAAAGTAGAGAGTCACCAAGGTTTAAGTTGGAAAGATCAGTAGAAAACAGGTAATTTGGGATCTTACATGTTATCTTATGGAGCTTGAACTTTATCCCATAGAAGATGGAATGCCATGAAATGGCCTTCAGCAGGGGGATGACATGGTCTTATTTGCATTTTAAATAGATCACACTAGGAGCTGTGTGGAGAATGGATTTGACCAGGATATAATTGGAATCAGCTAGAGCTGTTAGCAAGTTCTGTCAGTAGTCTACATGAGATATGATGAGGTCCTCAACAAAGAAATGTTCATCTGGATAGGACTTAGAGACAACTTTAAGAGATTTTTAAAGGATAAAATCACCAACTCTAGGGGTTTGAAAGTAAGAGAGTCAAGAATATGCAGACATAAAGGAAAATAGCAAGTTTCCCCCAATTGGCTTTGGTAATACCAACTGAAATAGACTATATCAGAGGAGGGCTCCCTTTGAGAGAAGAAATGATAAAGTCTTTTGAGTCATGTTGAAATGAGGTATCCTATGGTACATCCAGGGTAAATGCCGAACAATAATCTGGATAGATGCATCTCAATGCAGGATAGATGACCGGGATTCATCTGTTGACCTGCAAATAATGAATTGATACAAAGTAATTCAGCCTATAATGGTAGATTAAATTACAAAGAGAGGTGGGTAGGGAGTAGGTCCACCACATCTTAACATGGAAGTTGTGCATGCAATCATATCAGGTGGTAAAAAGGCCCGTGGACTGTGGACAAAACCCTATGACATCCACTTTTAAAAAGTAGATGTAGTAGAGCTCTCGAAAAAAACCCACAAAACAAAAAACAGGGAAGAAATGGTTAGAGAGGCATGAGAACAATAAGAAAGTTGAAATGTCTTGCCCGATAGATTTTGGAGAAATATTTGTTATTTGTAAAAATATTAACATCTGCTACAATAGCTTAAATAGATAAGGGTTTGTTGATCTTAAGCAACAAGATATCTAGGGGAGGGCAGTTCCAGGCTGACACACCATTCCTCTACCCTCTTTTTCATGGGGTTTTTGTTCCTTATGGCCATACTATGGCTGCTGCATTCTCAGGCATTGTATCCTCATTCTAGTTCGGAAAGGAAGAAAATTGAGTCCCTTGGCTCAGTTGTAAATATTTCTGTTACAGCTGGATATTTTCCTCTCAAATACAGTAGAAAATTATTTCTTGTTTTTTCTGCTTAATGAGGATATTTCAGGTTAGTGGCAATAAGGGGAGGAGCCTCTCTCTGCTTAAGGACCTAGGGTGACAGTAGCTCTGCCATGTTCAACACATAGTTTCCAAGATTTCTCTGTTGGGTATCCCAGTTAGATGCAAAGTGAAAAGAGGCCATCATGCTTTTCAGCTAGTTGTTATTTGACTGTGGAAAAGCTATTGACTTTAGGATATTAATTTGTGCCCAACTTCCTTAACATCTACATTGTTTTTCAGCCAATTCCTAGATTTATGATTATATTAGCTGTAAATAGTGATTATTTTATCTTTTTCTTTCTAGCTTTTATACATCTTACATCATACTTTCTAACACGTAGGGTAGTATCTCCAGAACTATGTGAAAAAATAGAGAAAAATAGTGAAATGGGAAATAATTTATGATTGATTAAAAAGAAGCAGAAAGAAATTTGGGAGGATAATGGAAACATTGGAGGGCTGTGGTTACCTAGATGTACACATTTGTCAAACTTTATCAAAGTATAAATTTTAAATATGAGCATTTTATTGTGTGTAAACCCTCTCATCTATGTTGATTAAAAAAATAATAAAAGTGACATTAAAAATTCTTTTTCTGTTCCTATCTGCAGTAGAAATTCTGTTACTGTTTCTCCATTACACATGATGGCGACTTATGTTTTGAGATACATACACTTGGTTATCTTAAGGAAACAATTAGCTATTTATATTTATTAAAGAGTGTATGTTGGGGCACCTGGGTGGCTCAGTTGGTTAAATGTCTGACTTTGGCTCAGGTCATAATCTCATGGTTCACAGTTCATGAGTTCAGGCCCTACATTAAGCTCTGTGCTGACAGCTCAGACCCTGCAGCCTGCTTCAGATTATGTGTCTCTCTCTCTCTGTCCCTCCCCCATCCATTCTTTCTGTCTCTGTCTGTCTGTCTGTTTCTCTCTTTCTCTGTCTCTCAAAAATTAAAAAAAAAAACATTAAAACTTTTTTAAAAGAGTATATCCTGAGCTTTACAAAATACATTTTCAACATTAGTATGGACTTAATTATGTCTCCCCCAGATTTCATATGTTGACATCCTAACCCTTTGGGAACTAATGTGATGGTATTTGAGCCTTTGGGAACTAATTAGGTCTAGGTGAGGTTATGAGGGTGGGATTAGTACCCTTCTATGAAGAGACACTAGAGAGCTTGCTCTCTCTCCCCTTCCAGGCCTCCTTGCCATGTGAGGACACAGGGAGGAGGTGGCTGAGGAAGAGTCCTCACCCAAAACCAAAGATGCTGGCACCTTGATTTCAGACATCTAGCTTCCAGAACTGTGAGAAAATAAAGTTCTTGTTTAAGCCAGTCAGTCTATGATATTTTGTTATAACAGCTCAAGCTAAAACCAACAGCTATTAAGCTAATTATTAACTTTTACCCTTTGATCAATTAATTCAAAATATTCATGTATTTTCCCAAAACGAAGTACCCCTGAACTTTTTTATCTGAGTCCCATTGAGCCACAGTTTATTATGTTTTTAATATGCTGCTGGATTCTATTTTCCAATATTTTATTTTGTATTTTTACATTTAAGCTCTTTAATGAGATTTGTATTTTTCTTTTTGTGCCATTTTTTAACACATTTTAGTATCTAATATTAGAGTAAAGAATATCTTTGCATCTCTATAAGTCTTCTATATTAACCAATCTGTTTAATTTAATTGGAGTCAATTTTTATCACATATTTTTTTTTTCTCAGAAATACCTACTACATAGGAGCTTAGGTTTATTTGAATAATGTTGCATTAAGTAGTCTCTTAAGTATTTTCTCTACAGCTGTTACTCTTATATTTTATTTTTTTAATTAAGTTTTTAATTTTAATTCAGTATAGTTCACACACACTTCACATATTAGTTTCAAGCATACAATATAGTGATTCAACAATTGTATACATTACTCAGTGTTCATCATGGTAAGTGTACTCTTAACCTCCTTCACCAATTTCATCCATCCCCCCACTGACCTCCCCTCTAATATGCTTTATTTATTTATTTTTAAATTTTTTAATGCAAAATTACAGATTTAATGAATTTAATAAGAGAAGCAAGTACATTTAAAATAAAATATAAGATATAGATATATAAATATAAGATATAATTTTGCATTATCACCATTAATTATTTTCTAACTTCTTCATTTGGATGCCTTGCCTCTCTTGATTAGTAATGTGGAGATTTAAGTCTATTAGCTATTTCCCATAGGTTTTGATATGTAGTAATTTATTGTTGTTAATTCATATTTATTTTTTCATTTCTACTTTTGATTTACTCTTTGACTAGAGAGGGTTTTTTTTAATGTTTGTTTATTTTTGAGAGAGAGAGAGAGAGCACAAGCAGGGAAGGGGCAGAGAGAGAGGGGGGAAACAGAATCTGAAGCAGCCTCCAGGCTCTGAGTTGTCAGCACAGAGCTCCAACACTGGGCCCAAACCCACCAACCAGCAGATCATGACCTGAGCCAAAGTCCAATGCTTAACCAACTGAGCCACCCAGGCTGACTCCTGGCTCAGACTGAGCCACCCAGGCTGAGTAAAAAACTCCTGACGCAAGAGTTCTTTAAGGGTATTTTGTTTTGTTTTGTTTTGTTTTAGTTTCCAAGTAGTATATTGTTCTCTTTTGCTTCTTGCTTTGTTATTTTTTAAATGTTTATTTATTTTTGAGAGATAGTGTGAGCAGGGGAGGAACAGAGAGAAGGGGAGGGGGCAGAGGATCCAAAGTGGGCTCTGCACTGTCAGCCGTGAGCCCAATGCAAGGCTTAACCTCATGAACTGTGAAATCATGACCTAAGCCAAAGCTGGTGGCTCAACTGACTGAGCCACCCAGGTGCCCTTCTTGCTTTGTTATTTAGTTTTGTTAAATGGCAAAAACCTCACATCCAAATTAGGTTGCATCCTTAAATACTGGGGTTTAGGATTTCAACATATGAATTTTGGGGAGACACAATTTAACCTATAACACTGTGCTTTCAGCATTGTCCTTCCTGCTGCTTCCCAGTTAGCCCTTAACCTATGACACTCATTTTTCTCTTCTACTTTTCCCCTGAGCTCTGCCCTTAGTTTTAATCTTATTTGGTTGTCTCCTTATCTCTTTCTTGAGCTCTTTTATTTCTACTTTTAGCTCTTGTTTTAGAAAGGTAATATTTTGTTAATATTTTTTATCATAATTTCATTTACAACATGGGGATGTTTTTCTCATGTGTTCTTTATCTACCATTCCTTTGTTTTCTCCTACTATTTTGTAATATTTTTGTATAGCTCTGATACTGGTTTATCATTTATTATATTATTATTATTATTAGTCATCTTTACATGAGGTGGTATTCATCCTGGAACAATTATTAGGGAGTTCATGTGAGAGACAACTAAGTCAGTGTTTTGGCTTAATTAATACTGTTGGGGTTGTACGGTTAGGTTTCTTTTTCCTCATTCCAGAGAAATTAGCAGCTGCAAAGCATGACATTTCCATTTTTGTTCCATGCCACATGACTGAAAGTTCACTTCTTGCAACTATGGTATATATTTATGTCTCAGTATCCAACCAGGTGTTCTCTACCATTTTGTTTTAGAAAGCAAATCCTTGGAGGGGGGCCTGGATGGCTCAGTCAGTTAGGAGTTGGACTCTTGATTTCAGCTCAGGTTATGATCTCATAGTTGGTGAGATTGAGCCCCATTTGGGCTCTGTGGGCTCTCTGCTCTTGTAAATTCTATTACTACACTCCAGTGGTTCTAGTTTTTATTCACATATTAATATATATGAAATTAGATTATATTTTATAACCAATGAAACCATACACTTGCGATCAGGATTGTGACATGGTTTTCATTGCCTCTGTATGCATGAACTTCAACATGGTTGTTCACAGCGTCATCAATTCAGTAGAATTATGTACATTGTTGGGGTTTTATTGAGTCTAATGGACATGTAAAATTAATTCAAAAAGAATACACTTCAGGGCTGCCTGGGTGGCTCAGTTGATTAAGCATCTGATTTTGGCTTGGGACATGATCTCATGGTCTATGGGTCTGAGCCCTGAGTCAGGTTCTGTGCTGACAGCTCAGAGCCTGGAGCCTGCTTTGGAATCTGTGTCTTCTTCTCTCTCTTCCCCTCCCTCATTCATGTTCTGTCTCCCTTTCTCAAAAATAAGTAAACATTAAAAAAATTTTTTTAAAATACACTTCAATTTGGCATTGAAACAAAATGTTATTAAGCACACAGAAAGGCATGGAAACAGTATATCAGGATATAAATTTAATATTAGTACAGCAGATACTCATTATTGTAAGGATTACTGGATTTCTATAATTTCATACAAAGCAACAACTAAATACTGTATAGGGCCCAAAGAAGGATGATATCCCCAAGTATGTGAGTCTCTGTTACATTTTATTATTAAGATCTGTGCAAAAGGATTGTCTATCACTTGCTAAGCAGTGCCTCTGAAGGCAGGAAAAATTGCCTGAATAGATGAGAGAAATTTCTGAGAAAGGAGAAGCTGTGTGGCCCATTCAAGCTTTGCATAGGACTATCATTAAGGCATCACATATCAGTTTGTCAGAAGCTTCCTATTTTCACATCTGATAGCACAATTTCACTGTACTGGACAGGTAAAAAGCTTCCATCTATCATGAGTCTTTCTGTGTGTCTCTCTATTTCTGTCTATCATTTGAAACATCAGCTCCTTCTCTTTTTGCTAGGCTAAAACATACTCTTCAGTCTTCTCACTTGGGTCAGGACCCTTTCTCTTCAGTATGTCTATCTAACAAACTATCTTTCTTCTTCCTTTCTTAAAATCTCCCTTTGTCTTGATTCAAGTTATTTTTCATTGGCTACTTACCCTGCCTTGAGTTTTCCAAATGTTACTATTAACATATAATGTAATTATAGAGAATTGTTATTAAAATATGATGTAGTAAACTATATAAACAAAGAGCTGTGAGGATTCCACCCACTCATCTTCGATTTAGTTCCAAGGATTTTATTTTTATTTATTTATTTTTTCAAGAGAATATTAAATCGTTTCTTGATTACACATGATAATGGATGATACACAAGCTTTAATCCCATCTATAATTTTATCTCATACCATGATTCAATTTAGATATATTGCATAGGATGTGCCAACAATCATATTAATAAGCAAATAAACTCCAGGACTTTGCTTGGGTGACCCTTTTAACAGTGAACTCCAGGTCACAACACATTAACTGTCAGTTCAACCACACCAATGTTTGTGGAGACAATGGATTCTGTGCCCAAGCAGGTTGCAAATAAAATTTCAAATGGAACCTGACATCACCCTGAAAGAATTCTAACTTCACACTGTTGGGGTAGTTTACCAAGATGGCTTCAGAGTAGACTAACTTTACACAGCACATTTAAAAAAAGACACATTTATTCAGCGTCATGATCAGACTATTACATTTAGCAATCAACAGCATGGGTGCAAAAAAAAAAATCTACATTAAAACCCTTTGTTGGAATGCTTTACACTTTCCACAGAACAGAAACTAAAATAACCTGTTATACAATTAGTCACAAATACAGTCCTCGAGTTTTTTGCCCATACACATGAGTATTGTCTAAAACATGTCTTCTTTGTAGCAGCTAGGCCCTGCCACCACTGTGCTTGGCTGAGTTCACAAATCTGTTGTAACCTGTAGCTTCCCTGTCACTTCTCTGGCTCTCCTCTCCTGCTAAGCTTTGTTTCCTGGCAGTAATTAAAACCTTCTGCCACTGCCACAGCTCCTGCTGCTGCTGGAACCGCCATAGCCACCTTGGTTTTGTGGTTTGGCAAAGTACTGGCCTCTACCACCATAGGGGCCAGAGCTTCTGCCTCCAAAATTTCCTCCTTTCATGGGTCCAAAATTTGAAGACTGATTGTTGTAATTGCCAAAATCATTATAGTTTCCACCACCTCCAAAGTTGCTTCCATCGTTACCAAATCCGTTATAGCCATCCCCACTGCCACCATATCCACCACCACCTCGACTGCCACCAAAGCCACCACGCCCACTGAAGTTTCCTCCACCACCAAAGTTGTCATTCCCACCAAACCACCTCCACGACCACCACCGAAGTTTCCAGAACCACTTCGACCTCTGTGGCTGGAGGAAGCACTGGCCATCTCTTGTTTAGACAGAGCCTTCCTTACTTCACAGTTGTGGCCGTTCACAGTATGGTATTTTTGAATAATGATCTTGTCTACAGAGTCATGGTCATCAAATGTTACAAAAGCAAAGCCTCTCTTTTTGCCACTGCCTCGGTCAGTCATGATTTCGATCACTTCAATTTTCCCATACTGTTCAAAATAATCTCTTAGATGATGTTCTTCAGTGTCTTCTTTAATGCCACTGACAAAAATCTTTTTCACAGTTAGGTGGGCACCAGGTCTTTGAGAATCTTCTCTCGAGACAGCCCTCTTTGGTTCTACAACTCTTCCATCCACCTTGTGTGGCCTTGCATTCATGGCTGCGTCCACCTCCTCCACAGTGGCAGAGGTGACAAACCCAAAGCCTCTGGAGCGCTTGGTGTTTGGATCTCTCATTACCACACAGCCCGTGAGCACTCCCCATTGCTCAAAATGGCTCCTCAGACTCTCATCGGTTGTTTCAAAGCTCAAACCTCCGATGAAAAGCTTCCGCAGCTGTTCAGGCTCTTTGGGAGACTCTGACTTAGACATGACGGCGGTGGGAGGGGAGACTTTATCGATGCTTACTCGGCGGAGTCCACGGGCAGAAAGCAGTTCCAAGGATTTTAACACCATCTTAAGGCAAACTTAATTGGAGTGTTCATCTGCATGTAGATTTTCCTTCTATGTTTTGCAATTTTTCTAGAGAATTGTTTTTAGAATACCCCTGTTAATTACCTCATCTCTCTTACTTGTGTACCTTGGCTCCTCTGAACACTCATATCACATTTCATCTTATGAAAAAGTTAAACACATTGGGATCTTCAAAGAAGATGATCATCTTGGCTCCAGA
This sequence comes from Proteles cristata cristata, assembly GCA_017311185.1. NCBI lineage: Eukaryota > Metazoa > Chordata > Mammalia > Carnivora > Hyaenidae > Proteles > Proteles cristata. The sequence continues at coordinate 138 of JAESUZ010000771.1, read as the reverse complement.
AAAGCTACAGTATGTCTTTGAGATTTTGTATCTATGTAAACCCAGGTCAAAATGAAATACATTGAGATGAACTTAAGATTTTTCATTATCCATTCCTCTGCAGTCTCTTGACTTTCGCTTGGGTCATGATCTTGCGGT
>JAESUZ010000770.1:0-79073 GCA_017311185.1 Proteles cristata cristata | reverse complement strand
AAGTTCTAGATTTTTATATAAATGAGACCACCCTACACCATGTACTCTTTTAGCTTGTTGGCTTCCTTTGTCCAGCACAATTATTTTGAAATCCGTCCATGCATGTATCAGCAGTTCATCCCTTTATATTGCTGAGTAATACTCTAAGTGAATTTTTAATATGATAGAAGTATGAAGTGAAATTATTTTATTTTATTTTTTTGCATATGGACATCCAATCATTCTAGCACCACGTGTTGAAAAAAGATGACCCTTTCTTTACTGAATCGTCTTCACAGAAATCAGTTAACTTTTTCATGTGCGGGCATATTTCTGGAGTCTCTCTTCTGTTCCTTCCCCCTGTTTATGTTATGCCTGTATTACACTGTCTTGATTACTATAGCTTCATAATAAGTCTTGAAATTAGGAAGCGTTAGTCCTCCACCTTTGTTCTTTTTCAAACTCGTTTTGGCCATTCTAGGCCCGTTGCATTTCCATGTGAGGTTTAAGAATCAGTCTGTCAATTACTGGGTAAAAAAATGTCTGCTGGGATTTTGATTGGGATTGCTTAGAATGTATAGACAAATTTGGGAAGAATTAACATCATAACAATATTAAGTCTCCTAATTCATGAAGTTACCATTCCATTTATGGATGTCTTCTTAAATTTCTCTTAGCAATGTTTTGTTGTGTTTAGTGTATAGGTCTTACACAGATTTTGTCATTTATTCTATGTCTTCTGTATTTATTCCCTGATTAACTGGTTAGAAGTTTATCATTTTTATTCATCTTTTCAAAGAACCAGTTTTTGGTTTCATTGATTTTTCTGTATTGTTTTCTATATTATTTATGTCCACTCTAACCTTTATTAGTAAAACCTTGGTTTGCGAGCGTAATTAGTTCCGGAAACACACTTGTAATCCAAGGCACTCATAGATCAAAGTGAATTTCAAGAACCATTGGCTCAGTTGTGATCATGTGGTATTTGGCATGTACTACTCGTACTGTAAGACATCGCTCGTTTATCAAGTTAACATTTATTAGAAATATTTGCTCGTCTTGTGGAACACTCGCGGAGCAAGTTACTCACAATCCACAGTTTTACTGTTGTATTTCCTTTCGTTTACTTTCTTTGAGTTAATTTGCTCTTCTTTTTCTAAAGTTTCTTAACATGGAAGTTGAGGTCACTGATTTGAGACGTTTCTTATTTTTTAATACAGGCTTTTTGTGCTATAAATTTCCACTGAAGTACTTGATATGTTGTGTTTTCATTTTCATTCAGTTCAAAATACTTTTGGATTTCTTCTTTGACTCATGAATTATTTAATTTCAACTATTTGGGGATTTTTCCCTGGATGTTTCCGATATTAATTTCTAACTTAATTACGTGGTGATTGGAGAACATAGTTAGTATGACTTGAGTCCTTTTAAATTTATTAAGACTTGTTTTATGGCCCAGAATCGGGTCCATCTTGGAAAGTGTTCCATGTGCACTTGAGAATATTGAGAAGAATACTGTTGTTGGGTGCAGTGTTCTGTCAATACCAATTGCAGCAAGGTGGTTGACAGTGTTGTTTTCGTATTTTCTATCCTTCCTGGGTTGCTGTCTACTTGTAAGATCTACTATTAAGAGAAAAGAATTAAAAATTCCTGAGTAGGGCCCCCTGGGTGGCTCAGTCGGTTAAGTATCTGACTCTTGATTTTGGCTCAGGTCATGATCTTGCGATTCGGGAGTTTGAGGCCCACACTGGGCTTCAGGCTGAGAGCGCGGAGCCTGCTTGTGATTCTCTCTCTTCCTCCTTCTGTCAAAATAAATAAATAAGCTTTAAAAAAAACCCATGAATATAATTGTGGATTTGTCTGTTTCTCTTTGTACTTCTATTTGGTTTTGCTTCATGTATTTTAGAGCTGTTAATTAGGTTCTGTAACACTTAGGTTTATTCTGTTCTCTTAATTGACCCCTTCATCATGAGATGGTCTTCTTTACCCCTGATAATAATCTTTACTCTGAAATCTGCTTGGTCTGATATTATATAGCCATTCTGGCTTTCTTTTGATGAGACTTATTATGTTATATCTTTTTCCATCATTTTACTTTTAACCTATTTGTGATTTCATATTTGAAGTACATTTAATACAGGCAGTATCTAGATGGGTTTTGCTTTTTTATCTAACCTGACAATCTCTGCCTTTTAATTGGAGCACTGAGCCTGTTTGTGTTTAATCTATTAATGCACTTACATTTACATTTGTCATCTCACTATTTGTATTCTTCAATATCCCTACAAAATGCTAAAGTTTGTGTTGTCTGCTATAATATAGCTGTGCTCTCTTTCCTTTGGTTAGCTCTTGCCTGATACATCTGTTTTCATTCTTTGACTTGTGTTTTAGAGGAGCCTCTTGCAAATGGCCTACAAGCTGGATTTTCGTTTAAAAAATTTTTAACATACATATCTAAAATCTAAAGCTAATTAATGTTCCTTTCTTTTCCCCCCAAATAATAGCAAAATCTTATAAGAGTCTTCCCTCCTGTCACCCCTGGCTTCCCATTTTACGTGTTATCATCAAGTATTTTAAGTTTTTAACCTCACCCATCAAATGTTGCTATTATTTGTTCTTCCACTTTCTTACTCACCATTCATTTTTACATCTCAGATGTCCTTTTTGGGATCCTTTTTTTCTCCCTGAAGAAATCCTTTGGATGTTCCTGTCTATTTTGTGGTTTACTTTTTCGGTTTCTGCTCCCTTGCAGATCAACGATGAGATGGCTGGGCGACAGTTATTTTCTCTTGGTATCTGCTCCTGTCGCTCCTTTTAAGAAACTTGCTTTAGTATAATTGCTGATAACTTTGTATATTATCTGTCATTTCTCTCTGGCTGTTTTTCACATTGTTTACCTTTGAGGTGCTTCACTTCACTACCAGATACCTGTGTGTGAATTGTTTTGCTTTAACTTTCTTTTCATTCATTATGAGTCTTGACTCTGAGAATTCAAGTCATTCATCGGTTTAAGAAAATTCTCACCCATTGTATATATGAATATTTCCTCTCTCCTCTTTGGAATTCTGATATGAACTTTTCCTTTTTTAAAATTTTTTAATGTTTATTTTTGAGAGAGAGACAGAGCGACAGAGTGTGAGTGAGGGAAGGGGCAAAGACAGAGGGAGACACAGAATCCAAAATAGGCCCCAGGCTCTGAGCTGTCAGCACAGAGCCTGACGTGGGGCTGGAACTTAAGAACTGCGAGATCATAACCTGAGCTGAGGTCGGACACTTAACCAACTGAGCCACCCAGGTGCCCCCTGGTATGAAATTTTCCATTCTGTTGTCCATGCCTTTCGGTGTTAATTTCCCATTGTCTGTGTCTGAGTAATATTTGGGGGAATTTCACAGTTCTCATATTTCAGAGCTCTTGGATGCCATAGTTTCTTTACAGCTAAAACTAATCTTTTTAACCTACCTGGTGAGTGTTCATTGATTATATTTTTCTCATTTTGAAATGAAATTCTCTTTTGATTCTTTTTCAAATCGATCTGATCGTTTAAAAACTAGTATCTTGTTTTGTGCTCATGTTTTGGATCCTGGTCCTTTAAATAATTTCAGCATGGTTGTATACTGAGTTATTCCAATGTCTGACATCTTCAGGAATCCAAATCTGTTTGTTGCTTTGGTTGACTCGCTGGTACTGTCTTGCTTCCTCATGTGTTTCGAAATTTGAATTCTGAGTTCATGATCAGCTGAGGCTTTTTGTAGACACCCTTGAAGGTTTTCATTAAAATCCAACCATAGAGAATTTGTCTGAGCCTCCGTTGCCCCTTCTGGGCGTTACCATTCCGGAAACACTAAGGGTTCCTCACCCGCACCAGTAAAGTAAACGGGAACCCGGCCCCACACTAGGAAAAGATGCTTCTCCCTCCCTCACAGCCTAGACCAGGGGACACATGTTATTTTGTCATCTCCCAGTGTTTGTAGGTGGGCTTATTAAGGGCATAGTCCCAAGAGGGTCCTCACTTTATATAGGGGTCTCAGTCCCGGTTTTCCACATTTTATGAGATCAGATATGCTTAACAAAGTGAGTCCAAGTTGTGAGATCAATAAATGCCATTTTATTGCTCACTCACCTCTGAGGCGTCCTGCCCTCTCTTCACTTTGTGACCCACAGGGATTGTCCTTCATTTTTTTTGTGAACTTCCATACACATTATGAAATTATATTTTTTACACTCACTCAGAATTTCTTGATATTTTGTAATAGCAGAATTTTCACAATTGGGATTCCTGTACAATAGCAGAAACAAAAGAGGAGTTTCCCCCATTGTAGTCCATAGACGCTTTTCTAGCTAGACTTTGACTTTTTGGGTTATACCTTTTCACTTTAGTTCCTCCCTTCTTCAAGACTACCGGCAAGCCATTACTTGCATCATTTTGGTTTCCGAACGAGCCAAGTCCTTACCTGTTTTTTGTTTGGGGCATCTTGTCACAACGGAGATTTGGGCTGTTACTCTTCAGGAATCCTGTTTTCTCTCTGACTAAACCCTCAAAGGGTATAAGTCAGCCTTCCAGTCATCATCTGTCTCCCTTGATTTCTCCTGTCTGTGTTCTGCTAGCCACTCCCTTCTCGATACATTTTCCTCCCTGGCCTCTGAGGTGCCTCTCTTTCCTGACTTTGCACCTACAGAGCTCTGTCCCCAGTGCTGGCGCCTCTTCCTCTGCCTGTGTCTCTCATGCGGCTCTTTCTGTCTCTCTTCTTCTGCTCCCTTTCCTGTGTGCCTGCGATCCTGGGTTATGGCGTCAACCTTCGCCTCTGCAGCTGTTATGTGTCTTCTCCCTGTTCGTGGCCCCGGACCCCCCTGAGTAGCAGATCCATATATCTGGCTGCCTACTCAGACCCCTGGGCCCCCAAGCCAGCATTTGGGAGCAGTAACGTTTGGCCGGAAGTTCTGATCTACAAGAATGGGGAAACCCTAATACTCTACTTCTTTTCCTTTTCCTTTTTTTTTTCCTCGTCACAATACAACAAAGTGAAATTCTGACTTTGCTCTTTAAGGAAAAACGATCATGTATCGCCAAGGCCCTGACCGTGTTGCAGGTTAGACCCTGAAAGGTCTTATACTAGGGAAGAGTTGTGATTGCCATTGGTAAAAGAAGGCGCTGCTGGACACTAGCAATGTCCCTTGGTACGTGTGGCGCCCCGTAAGGGTGTGATGAAATAATGTTCAGACTAGTTGAAGCTTATCCCCCCTAAATTCTGTTAAGTGGCTATTCACTTACTGAAATGAATTCTTTGTGTGTGTGGGTTTTTTTCTAGATTTTCCTCTTTAAAAGGATGTCATTCACGAGTCAAAAAAGTATGCAGAGTAATAATGAGCCACTCCCAGAGATAAAACCAATAGGAGATCAAATAGCTTTTAAACGCAATAAGAAAGATGCCAACCAGAGCCACATGGGGCAAAATCGTCAGGATACTTCACCCCCAAGTATGGAGAGAAGGTCAAAGTCTTGTACGATACTATAATAATACAGCTGTATCTCCATGGCCACCAAGCACGTTGTAATTTATACTTGAAAACCATTCTGACTTCTGAAGGAAAGTTTCTGATAACAAGCCTTTGAAGACAGAAGTTAATAGTGTGTTTTATTTCCAACATTACGACCAGTTTTGGTGTTTATTTATGCTAATATTTTTGACCAGCAATTTCAAAAGATGTGTATCTCAAACTCTCCTTCAAATTCTATGGCCTTAACTGTTCAGTGTTGCATAAAATATATATTTTTATAAATGAAATGAAATTAAGATATTTCATAGTTTTTACTGAACAATTTCTTTATAATTTCATAAGGCAATATTTGCAATCTCATGACACTGTAACAGTTTTTAATGTATTTGCAATTTTTCAAAACTGAGTCAAAATTGTTTTTGATGAACACATTTTAATAAACTATATCTGGTCGTTTCCACTGTTTAAATGTGTGACTATCAATAAAATCAAGAGGTACTTGGAGTTCTCTATCAGTTGACAGAATGGGGGCAAGAAAAAAATAAACCAACCTGTTTATTTTTAAAATACCGAGAGACACAAAATTCGTTCCGCGTAAAGAAAATATCAGCGCAATTGTGTCAACAGTCCATCTTTGTGGAGAGACTGTTGACGTTTCTTTGCCTCCCACTCTTTTTCCAGGAGGGGACTTGGCGTGGGAGCGTGGCAGACTGCGGGGGGGAGTGGGGGGAGGCTGTCTGGAGCGTTGAACCTGCCTCAGATCGCCACCGTAGCGGAGCGGGACGCGGCCAGGCTCACTCACTCCAACCGTCTGTAGCAGGGGCCGCGGTAAGCGCGCTGCCGCGGCCCATAGGAAGGCTAGAGCCGTGAGGTCCGCGACAGTCACCGTTGCCCCATTGAAAGACAGGAACAGAGACTCTGTTCTTGTTTCATGCAAAGGGTTGCTAGTCTAGAGTAGATGTGATTTTGAAATGTTACAAGATACTCTTCTGTGTCAATATTACACGGAGGCGATTCTGATTTTTCTGCTGCCACTATAGTACTAGTACAGTATCGCAAAAATACTTCAGCAAAATGTAAAGTGTAGGAGCCAGGTGGAAATGAAGCACACAGATGGTACCGAGGCCTGCCAGTTGTGGTAAGCACAATTCAAAGGTGGCCCCCAGGGTTCCCTTCGGCTGGTGTACATACCCTGAATGATCCCTTCCTCGTGAGCGCGGGCAGTGAATATGATGAAATACCACTCTATTGCTTGGGTTTCATTATATGCAAAAGGTGAAAGATTTTGCAGCTGTAATTAAAATTCCTAATCAGTTAACTTTAAGCAAAAGGGAAATAATCCTAGATGGGTCTGACCTAATCAGGTGAGCCCTTTCAAAGAGGCACTACAGGTGAGAGATGGAAGAAGACAGTTGAGAGTGGTGGAGATGCTCTCTTTGAAGAAGCAAACTTCCACATTACAGAAAGTGCCGTGAGGCAGGGAGTGGTGGGAAGCCTCTGAGATGTGAGGGCTGCCATCCTACGAGTGCAAGGCACTGAATTCTGCGAATAACTGGGGAGGCTGGAAGAGGAACTTAGTCCTCCTTAGACCATAGCCCTGGCTGACACCTTGACTGCAGCCTTGTGAGGCCCTGAGCAGAGGACCCCGCTCAGCAGCGCCCAGGCTCTTGACGTGGGAAAATTATGAGATAAAACATAAATGTAGTTTGAATCCACTAACTTCACGATAATTTGTTATGCAGCAATAGAAACTGATAGCACTTTTATTCTGGCAAAAGTCCGTTCTGTCTGGTGGCTTCCACTGTCAGAGCCAGCACGAGAGTTCGTAGAGGCTGCTAACAAGACAGCGGTCACGGTCTTAGGGCACATAATCGTGGAAGTGGTGTTTTGTCACCGTTGACACATCATGTTGGTTAGAAGCAAGCCATACGCTGCACTCATACTCAGCATGAGGGCAGGACAGGAAGACCAGGAGGCAAGGGCTCTGGGTGACGGGGGCCCTCTCAGAGCCTACCCCCCATACCGGGCGTGCGGCCGATTCTGGAAAAGGAGAACAGGACGGGTTACAGACCAGGGGAAGGATTCAGTCAAAGCGCTTGGAAGAGGTGTACATGAGACCCGCGTCTGCAGGAGTTCAGCCTTTAATCTGGTGGTTGGTGGAGAATCATCAACACTGAGAGTCCATTTTAGTGGTAGGAGTAATAAATACCTTTTTAAAAAGCCGCGTAAGAACACCATACCAGGTGTCTGCCCACGGGCCTTAAATGCTTCTGTTATATTGGTTTTCCAACTATGCTTTCATATCTGGCTTTTACTTTGAAGAAATACTAACCGAGCACAGATATGATGCCACAAACTAAGAAAACAGAGTCACACTTACATGGGAGTGAGTGGGAGAAAATGGGGAATGATTCGTCATTCTCAACCGGAGCTGTTCGGGCAATTTAGAAACCGAAGTTTCCTAAATGGATGGAAAGGAGATCAGTGGATGCTAACCTTAAACAAACCAAAAACAAAGCTCACATATTTGAGAACGCTTCAAATGAAGCCAGAAAAGTCCCTGATACAATTGAATAGAACGATCAACTTCTACTAGTTTCAGAAATAAAAGGAATTCTATTTACCAATAACCTTAGCTTAATAGAAAGTGAAATGATTTCTTTTAATCCCCCAAACTATTCATCTTCATTATCTTTTCCATTAATTCCTCTTTCCGCTATATAATAAGTTTGCTTTGGACATTTTTTTAAGTTTATTTATTTATTTTGAGGAGGGGGGCAGAGAGAGATGAGGGAGAAAATCCCAAGCAGGCTCCATGCTGTCAGTGCAGAGCCTGATGCAGGGCTCCATCTCACGAACTGTGAGATCAGCACCGGAGCTGAGATGAAAAGTCAACGGCTCAACTGACTGAGCCACCCAGGCCCCCCTGCTTTGGACACTTTTACTGACCTTTTTGGAACTTGAAAATAGAATCTGTTGATTTGAACATTTAGGGGGTCACTGACCTTGTTCAGATTATTTTGAACCAAATGTTAAATGGATATTAACTTAGAAAATGTCAGGGGCATCTGGGTGGCTCAGTCATCTAAGCGTCCGACTTCGGTTCAGGTCATGATCTCACGGTTCATGGGTTCGAGCCCCATGTTGGGCTCTGTGCTGACAGCCAGCTCAGAGCCTGGAGCCTGCTTCCGATTCTGTGTCTCCCTGTCTCTCTCTCAGAAATAAAAAAAAAGAAAAAAATTAAAAAAAATTTTTTTAAATGTCAGTGATAGTAGAACTTTTTAGGCATCATAAAAGAGCATGCGAATCCATGTGAAAACATTAAAGAAAAAGGAACTCTCAGGAGGCTCTAAGGCCCTGCTATGTATGAGGAAACCGTACAGTTCTGGAAAGGTGCTTGCATGATTTTCCTAGGCCTTTTGTAACAAAGTACCCTAAACTGGGTGGCTTAAAACAGTAGAAATTGACTGTCTCATAGTCTGGGAGGCCAGAAGTCTGAACTTGAGGTTCTCTCTGCTCCCTCTGGCGGGAGCCTCTCCCAGCTTCTGGAATAGGCTCGGGCGTTGTCGTCTATGTCCATCACTCCAGCCCTTTGTCCTCACATGGCATTGTCTCCACATTGTCTTTGTTCTCTGCGTGTCCGTCTCCGTTTCCAAATTTCCCCTTTCTGTAGGGACACGATAGTCCTATTAGATTAGAACTCACCCTGCTGACCTCATTTTAACTTGGTTGTTTCCTTAAAGGCTCTTTTTCCAAATAACGCCACATTGTGAGTGCCTAGGACATCAGTATCTTTGCCAGGAGACCATTCAACCCATAGCGAGACTTGAGGCTGTGAGATACAGACCGCACAAAGCATCCTTGGTCGTTCGTAGTCTCTACCCTGGTATATTCTTGCTACGACTTTTCCTAAAATGTAAAGACTTGCAAAATTCTGGATCTTTACTGAAAACGTATCTTCAGTGGGGGCACTCTGGGATACTGAGATTTCTATCTCATGTACCACCAGTTACCTCAAAGCAGGAATTGTAGCAGGCGGTTCTCTTTTCCAGGATCCCACGCACAGTGGGCGCGTGTTAAATGTCAAATGGCTGTCACATACATTAGCACGCATACAGTCACAGAGTTTAGGTAAGGATCTGTTTCTTAGAAATTTACACATACACAGTGTAAGTTTAAACTCTTTTTTTTTTTAAAGTATCTACCATATGGTTGATTGCAGTGTAATTCTGCCCATAGGCCATTATAAATCCGTAGAGGGAAAAGAAAGTCTTTCCATGAGCAGAAGCATCCAAAAGAAAATTAGGCCAACCGTTTTATAATCATCAGCGTTGGCCACAAGAATGAAGCCAAAATTATTGTCATGGACCTTTACCATCGGGGACCTAAGTGGCAGTAGATTTAGAGGCGAAACTCTGAATAATTATTTGGGGAGGCAGCCACACTGATTTCTTTATTATGCTCCTGAGTTTCAGTTAAACATTTTTCTGCCTGCTTTGATTTTGGGAGGCTGCCAAAACTGAAAGCATTTCCATACTTAAAATTTCTCTTTTGCCACCAAGGCACATGGTTTAAAGGTTTTTCATCTGATAGTAGTTCTTAAAAAAAGCTTACAGTATCTTTTTTAGACAGGGCTTTAAAATGTGGTTTACTTTTTTACCTTGTAAGAGTAAGGAGTCAGTAAGTAAAAAGAGGAGAGAAATCAGAAGGTTGGAAAGTCTTTATCTCAAGAATGATGAAGATATTTTAGTGAATTAAACAACGTGTTTAAACCAGGGGTCGCGTAACTAAAGTAGTTTCAAAGGCTAAATAGGTATGCATATGGGAGCTGTTGCTGTCTGTTCTAGATAGTGATTCCTGCTTCTCAAACTGCGCCCAGTACTGCCTGATCCTCAGCATTTTATTGTTTGTTTTTTTTAATGTTTGTTTATTTTTGAGAGAGAGAAACAGAGAGCACGAGTGGGGGTGGTGGGGAGAGAGAGGGAGACACAGAATCCGAAGCAGGCTGTCCACACAGAGCCCAACACAGGGCTCGAACCCACAAATCATGAGATGATGACCTGGGCTACAGTGTGGCCCTAAACCAACAGCCACCCACGGGCCCCCGATTCTCAGCATTTTAAAAAGAAGGTGGAAATCTGGGTTTTTATATGGGTAACTCGTTTGCTTGCATGTATATACATGCATGCATGTATGTAAGTTAGGGAGAGCCAAGCCATCGCTGCAGGCCAACTTTGGCCCACAAGAAGCAATTCGTGACCTTCCTTCTAAACAAAGTACATGATTTTGGCAAGAGAAATGTGTCCACAAGGAAAATATGTTGAAAAAATTAACTGGGCCCTGGATTTATCCAATTTGTAATCTCCCCTAGTTTGATAATAGATTTTAAGCAGGAAAAGAGAGCTAAATAATTAACGAGGGGAGCCTGCGTGGCTTAATCAGTTGAACGTCCAACTTTGGCTCAGGTCAAGATCTCAAGGCTCGTGGGTTTGAGTCCCACACTGGGCTGTGTGCTGACAGCTCAGAGCCTGGAGCCTGCTTTGGATTCTGTGTTTCCTTCTCTCTCTTCCCCTCAAAAAAATAAATGTTAAAATTTTTTTTTAAAAAAGGAATTAATGAGAAGAGTGATCTGATCATTCCACTGAGGTCAGTTTTTGGTTGCGTACCTATGTACAATAAGCCTTCTTGGGAGTATGAGATGTTGGGGGCATAACGTAGTATAAATATATTGAATACAATAAAATGAAATGTTTAAATTGGAAGAAACTACATTAAATAGAGCGCAGACGGACAGGCTTTCGATAAATAGTTCCACCAACAATTGTGGCAGGTGATACTTGGGTATAATGTCACAACACATCCTTAATACTGAAAATATCAGGAAATGTTCTCCTACCCCTAAAATTATTTACTAAACCTACAGCAGGAAAACTTACTTGTCCAGGCCAGGCTTCATTCCCAAATAGTTCCACCTTCTTCAAGTTTCATCCGGCCTGTATAACACGGGTCTATTATGATAGGTAAGGTGTCTTAAATAAGGTTAGCCATGGACCAGAGAGCTGTAGCTAATTTTAAGAAATGTATAAATGTATAAATAATGGTGATACCTTTTTTAGGTTTCTTTATTTACTTTGAGAGACAGAGAAAGACAGTCTCACTGTCACTGCAGAGCCCAACGTGGGGCTCGATCTTACCAATGGCAAGATCATGACCTGAGCTGAAGTCGAGCAGAACGCTTTACTGACAGAGCCACCCAGGCACCCCAGTATACCTTTTTATTTTTATCTAAGAAGTCTTATCTGGGGGGACGCCTGGGTGGCTCAGTCAGTTAAGCATCCCTCTTAGGCTCAGGTCATGATCTCGGAGTTTGTGGGTTCGAACCCCGCATCGGGCTCTGTGCTGACAGCTCAGAGCCTGGAGCCTGCTTCTGATTCTGTGTCTCCTTCTCTCTCTGCCCTTCCCCCACTATCTGTCTCTCTCAAAAATAAATAAACGTTAAAATTTAAAAGAAAACAGTCTTAGCTGGTTCAGTCAATGGTAAACATTTGTCCCCAGGTGAAATTTTTTTATATATTCTAGAAAACCTATTGAACTTCCTCATAATCAGTCTTTACAAATAATTTGTTTTGAATTGTCAAAATAGTAGCACGCTTCTTTTTAAATTTTTGCAGAACTTTACCTGTGGGCATAAAGGTTCTTATAACAAAAGTTTTCTATGAAAAGTTTTAGTCTGTCAGTTGCTTAAAATCATTAAAATTCTGTGCATAGGAATGTTTAATTTCATTTGTTTGGATAATGTCTGTTTTCTAATTAGGCATCGGACTTATATTAGCTCCTTAATTCTTATAATTATTTAACTCACTGCATATAGTAATTAAGAATTACAAAATTATACAGAAGTGTAAACCAGTTTGGGAAAGCTTTAAAACCTCAGATGGATGTAAAGATTGATTTTCCTCATTACTAGATGCTATACAGCTTTCAAAATTAAAGCTAGAGACTTTAAACATGAAATCTGGTTAGTAACATTAATCTCTTGTGTGTTTTAAAAAATTTATTGTGAGACATTTCAAATATGTAGAAAAGTAGGAAGATAAATATCATAAAGGCCCATGAACCCCTCACGTGGATTTCAGTGAATTACCCTTTGCTCTGTGTTCCATGCTCTACGCACACATCCTGACATTCCAACCATAGTCACATCAGTGTACAGTTCTCAAAATGAGATTTTTGTGCATATCTGCAATGGCAGCATTTCCGTGTAACGAAGTTATCAATAATTTTCTAATATCAGCTATTTTCTCCCCAATCTCTTACTCAGATTTCCCTTGTTCCTCCCGGAATACCTTTTAGAAGCCGATTCACTTAAGTCGAGAATCAGTCAAGGTCCATGCATTATATTAGGTTGTCTCTTGAGTCTCTCTTAATCTCAAAGAGTTCCCTCATCATCTATTTTTCATGACACCGAGTTTTGACAAACTGGGATCATTGTTTTATAAAATAATCCCAGGCTTTAAAGCAAGTCTGAGGGCAGCTGGGTGGCTCAGTCGATTGAGTGTGCGACTTTGGCTCAGGTCATGATCTCCTGGTGTGTAGTTCAAGCCCCGTGCCGGGCTCTGTGCTGACAGCTTGGAGCCTGGCACCTGTTTCGGATTCTGGGTCTCCCTCTCTCTCTGCCCCTCCCCTGCTCGCACTCTGTCTCTCTCACCCTCTCTCTAAAAAATAAACATAGAAAAAAGTTTTTTAAAAGCAAGTCTATAGTCTTCTGGTAATTCCTAGGAAGTGGCTCAAACCACCCAGGCACTGGGAACAGATAGAATAGTTGGTCAAATACATATATTAGAAGCATTTGTAAGTATCAGAGTGCTGTGAAGATAGTATGGGGCTAAAATTTGGGAGGAAGGAAGCCCGAATAGATGTGCCTTGCTCACGGGGCTGCTTTTCACAAAAGGTATTGGTTGCTTCTAAAGTCTAACATTTTCAGGGCCCCTGGGTGGCTCAGTCAGTTAAGTGTCTGACTTCGGCTCAGGGCATGATCTCGAGATTCGCGAGTTCGAGCACTGGGTCAGGCTCTGTGCTTGACAGCTCAGAGCCTGGAACCTGCTTCAGAATCTGTGGCTCCCTCTCTCTCTGCCCCTCCCCTGCTCACACTCTGTCTCTCAAAAAGGAAGAAATGTGAAAAAATTTTAAAGTCTAACATTTTCAAGGAATTAATACAGAAGATGGAGAATTTTGGTAGAAAATGGAAACTATTTTTAAAAAAACAAATGTGTTGGGCTCTGCCCTGTCAGTGTGGAGCCTGCTTGAGATTCTCACTCTCCTCCTTGCTGCTCCTCCCACACACACGCATGTGTTCTTTCTCTCTCTCTCAAAATAAATATTTTTTTAAAAAAGAACTAAATGTGGGGCACTTGGGTGGCTCAGTCGGTTGAGCTCAGGTCATGATCTCCCAGTTTGTGAGTTCGAGCCCCACGCCAGGCTCTGTGCTGATAGCTCAGAGCCTGGAGCCTGTTTCAAATTCTGTGTCTCCGTCTCTCTCTGACCCTCCCCTGCTCCCGCTGTCTCTCTCTCTCTCAGAAATAAATAAAACATTAAAAAAATTTTTTTTAAATCTAAATGTGAATTCAAGAACTAAATACAGGCAGTGTAATTAAGACATAATTATATGGGCTTAATAGATTGACAGGAAAAAAATGGTAAACTGAAAGCTAGGCCAGAGAAACTATTCAGATGAAGCACAAAGAGACAAAAGGACGCAAAATATAGAAAAGAGTTGTTGAGACGTTTGTGGTACTGTGAGAAGGTTGAATATGTGTGTATTTGGAATCCCAAAAGGAAAAGAGAAAATAGAACCAAAGTACGATTTAAAGAAATCATTTCTCAGAGAACTTTTCAAGACCAAAAGCCTAAAAATTTAAGAAGCACTAGAAACTTCACGCAGGGAAAATATAAAGCCACACCGATACACTTCATAAAAACAAAAAAAAAAAATTTTTAAGGTTTTAATGAATTTTTAGAGATAGAGACAGAGTGTGAGTGGGGGAGGGGCAGAGAGAGAGGGAGACACAGAATCTGAAGCAGGCTCCAGGCTCCGAGCTGTCAGCACAGAGCCCGACGCGAGGCTCGAACTCACACACCGCGAGAGCATGACTTGAGCCGAACTCAGACGCTTAACCGACTGAACCACCCAGGCGCCCCATAAAAAACCTTTTGACCCTTGTAATAGAGTATGGCTCCTATCTTTCATGCTGCTTGGCAACTCTTAAGCCCACCTCACCCTCTCTCCCTTTTGCCACACATCTGGGAAAGCTGGTAAGAAGGCCCAGGTGTTGGGGCACCTGGCTGGCTCAGTAGAGTGTGCACCTCTTCATCTCAGAGTTGTGGGTTTGAGGCCCACAGTGGGTGTAGAGATTACTTAAAGATAAAATCTTTTTTTGTTGTTGTTGTTGTTGTTTAAGGAAAGCCCAGGTGCTCTCCTTTGGCATCAGACCAAAGTGCAAACCTTGGCCTATAGGTGAGAACCCTTGGTCCAGCCCCATTGCCTGACTGCCACAAAAATCCCAAGCCATTCTTCTTTCCCTGCTTTCTCAAACCATTCGCAGACAGGCTCAGGAAGCCGCCCCTGCTCTCCCCAGTGAGCCCCATTCTGTGTGTAGCAGAGCTTCGCTGCTTTTTGGGTATATGTGGGGTCTCATCAGTTTCGTTATCAGAAGTAAATCATCTTTCTGTCACAGGTTCATTTCACCCACAGTACCACTACACATACGGATATTGCAAGTGACCAGAAAGAATGTTACATTACCTCAAAAGGAACGCTTAGGACTTAATAACTGACTTGTCAACAGAAACAATGCAATCTGGAGGAAAACAGGATCGTTTTTTAATACGCTGAAGGAAAACAACTGTCAAATTAGAATTCCGTGTCCAGAGAAAAGTGGCTTCAGAAATGTAGATGAATAAAGGCATTTTGAGACAAAAAGGAATATTCGTCGGGTTTGTGTTCCCTAAGGCAGTAGTTCTCCACCAGGGGGCCGCTATTTGGAGATATATATATATATTTTTTCACAAGGAGGGCGGGGGCGGGGGGGTGCTGCCGACATCTAGTGGGTAGAAGCCAGAGGTGCTGCTGAACATCCTATAGTGCACAGGACAGCCCCCCTGAAAATGAACTACCCATCCCAAAATGTCACCAGTGCTGCAGTTGAGAAACGCGGCCCTCGAGAAAGGAAAATTTAGGATGACACAGACACTGGTATGCAAACGCTTTATAACAGCTCTCTTCCCGATCTCCCGAACCTGGGAACCGTCCACGTATCTTCTATGGTGAGTGGAAAGCAAACATTAGTAGGTCCCTACGATCGAATACTACTCAGCATTAAAAAGAAATTATTGGTAGATGCCAGTGACACGAAGGGATCACGAAAGCGTTATGCTAAGTCAAGCCAGGTCACCTGTGTATGATTTCATTTCTATGACATTCTGGAAAAGACCAGACTAATGGTGGGGAACAAAGGGGTGGATGTGAGGGTCTGGGGGGCGGGCAGGGAGTGTGCAACTACAAAAGGAAAGATGAACTGTTCCGTATGCTGATTTGGGTAGTGTTACCTAAAAAGATACTTGTGTAAAATATATAGAACCGTACATCTAAAAAAAGGTCAGTATTGTGACATGTTAATATTTTTAATACAATCAAAATATACTTTAAAAAACTCAATTCAGTCCAATTATATGTTCCCAAAACTATGAGGCTTGACACTCTAGCTTAATCTGAAGGTCAGATTTGGCTTATTTTAGAGTAGTGGCTCATTGCCAAGGGTGTATGTAAAACACAGGGAAGTTTTTAAAAATAGTAACTGCCTATGCCTTACCTGGTTCTGATTCACAAGGTCAAGACCGGGGCCTGGATGTGTCTTTAAAAATAACTCCAGACGCAATTGTGACACATCAAGTGGAGAATAGCTGATCAGAATTGGCAAATTACTACAAAACTTGAGAATGTTATTTCTCGCAAGCAAACTGTGAGATCATTAGACATCAGAAATTTCCACATTGGTTTCTACTAACGATCCTCGGCACATTACTCTATGTAGTTTCATTGCTGTGACAAACGCCAGATCTTAATTGTTTAATAACCAATAAGTGTTTATTTCTCGGTCATGTCCAAACATACCAAGGGTCAGCGAATGGCCTTGCTTCACACAGTGAGTCAGGGACCTTGGCTGTTATAATTTGATGGCTTTGGTAGCACCTTTGTGCCTTGGCATCCTCCAGGCCTAGAAGTTGTACATATCCCTTCTGCCTACATTCCATTGCCATTCAGTGGTATGGGCCCAACTTCAAGGTAAATTGAAAATGGAAGCTAATTGTGTTCCCAGGAAAACCAGGAAGCTGCCACAATTGAATATGCTTACTATACATGCCAGTGGAGGGCATAGCCACGTGCCTTTACAGTTACCTGAGTGAAAGACCATAGAATATTTTCTACTTTTTATGGACTAAAACTCATTTTTAAGTCCATTCAATCTGCATAAAGCAGTGAAGTTTCCAAAGCATGATTGTGAGTTCCTGCGAATACTAGTAAATACATAGCGGAGTTTAACCAGATCCCAAACTCCCTTCTGCCACTATAAGTACATAATAGCTTCAGATGAAATGACATGACTGGGCTTTTCCAACTCCATTGAGCCTCACATGAACATAAGAACTCTCCCTGCTTGCTTTTGATCACAAAGACCGGATGACATTAGCCCTGGTTGTTTCCCTTGTACTCCAGCGAATGGGCATGTCTTCTAGGTTTGGTTTGTCAGCTCTGTTCTCCAGAATATTCAGTGAAGATCCACACAGATCTGTTTTCCCCCTTCCTACCGCCCACACAGACAGTAGTGTGCTCTTGAAAAATATTCTTATTACACATTTATTACTGCAGTCTACGAAAATATTAGCCATAACCATAACATGTGTACCCTGTATCTTAGCACATATGATAAATACACTGGATATGATCAGTGTGGTGGCATCATAGAAATGTTCCAAGAAGAACACACATGGAATATCCCATATCTCCTTCACTTTCCACTTAGGTGCTCAATAAAACGATCCTTTGGGTTGTGTGATAGTGATGCCAACAACATTTGTACATGTGGGAAGACCTGGAAAGAGGAAGAAATAGAAGAATAGGAATTGTCTATGATCTACAGAAAGAGGAATTTATCCCCTGTTTTCTTAGAAGGTCCCAAATATCAAACAATACACCTGGTCTGTTCCCTGTGTTTGTTAACAGACACATTTGCATTGACTTGAAAGTAAATTTTGTTTCCAAGACCAGATGACTTGTAAAGGATTTTTTCCTCCTTCCTGAAAAACTGAATGGAGTAACATAATTGGACAGTATTTTTCCTACGTTCATAATCTTTAGTGAAAGGATTGCTCCAGCCACGAATAAATACATCCAAGTAAGTGTTTTCGGGAATCGAGAGAGAGAGAGTACTCCAAAAGCCCACACCCTAGTCTTCAGCATGAGGTCAGCGTCAGAACTGCATTGTAGGGTTGTGACTTCTAAGGGGCAGGATTTGGTATTTAGAAAATCAGCACAATTTATTTTCATTAAGGATTGAAATCTAAGACCTAGGGCTCAGTGTGGGGGTGAAGCGATAAGAAAAGGAGTAAGAAGACACGTGCATAGACTGATAACATTGTTGTCAAACTAGGAGATGGGTGTGTGGTTTGCCAGCCTCTGTGTCACTTGTTCCTTAAAATTCTCCATGTGGTAGATTTTACATTCTCAAGGAGCCAAGCAGAGTTCCTGTCTCAGGGTTGGTGTCCGATACTAAGGGGAATAATCATGAAAGAGAAAATTGAGAGGTTGGAAGAAATGTAACATTTCACAAACTGTAGGAAACATTAAAAAGAGGCCTTGAAGGGACTGAAATGGCCAAGATTGAAAGAGAAATGAGACCCAAATAACACGGAGAAACATGGACCTTCCCTCTGAACTTGGATTTGAGCATAGCTCAAGAAGCTGAAACAACTTGGTTTCGTAATACAAATACATTTTCCTTTAAGCAACTACCTACCATGTCCAAGTGTCTTCAAATAATAGAAATGATTTTACCCATGATCAGATAGGCTGCCACACCCTCTAAATCTTAGGGTAAAAATCTGACCTCCCAAAATCTACTGCAGGGAGAGTTCTTATATTTGTGTAAGTCTCGATGGAGTTGGAAAATTGCTTCTGTATTTATTTTTAGACGAAGAGGAGCAATTTGTTCACAACTTGGTATAGCAAGAGAGTCAGCCATGACCACTCGCATTTGGCAGACACTCACAGATAGGTAAGAAATGGAGAAGCTTACTAGTGAAAAAAATGGAAGGCTTCAGGTGTGCTGTAATTAGAAGTTGGTGGCAGGGGGAAGCCCTAGGTAAGCTAACAAGAAGTGGGGCATCCTCACGGTTCGGTTGTATTGAAGAGCATATTTGGCTTTCTCTGGTTAGCCCTGAGTTGGAAAGGGCAATGATAGGGAAGACGTTAAGTCTTAACCATTTTTTTAATTTTTAAATTTGAGTGTAGTTGACAGTGTTACATTAGTTTCAAGTATACACCATAGTGATTCTACTTCTCTATGTCTTCTCTGTGCTCACCACAAGCATGGTTGCCATCTGTTACCATACAACGCTATTTCAATATCATTGGCTATCTTCCCCATGCTGTGCTTTATATTCCCATGTCTTATTCCATAACTGGAAGCCTGGATCTCCCCCTCCGCTTCAGCCATTTTATGCATTCTCCTGCCCTCTCCCCTCTGGCAACCATCAGTTTGCTCTCTGCATGTATAGGTCTGATTCTGCTTTTTGCTTATTCATTTGTTTTGTTTAGATTCCACATATGGGTAAAATTATATGGTATTTGTCTTTCTTTTTTCTTCTTTTTAAAATTTTTAATGTTTGTTTATATTTGAGAGAGAAAGACAGAATGCAAGCTGGGGAGGGGCAGAGAGAGAGGGAGACACAGAATCCAAAGCAGGCTCCAGGGTCTGAGCTGCCAGCGCAGAACCCGACACAGGGCTCGGACCCACGGACCGTGAGATCATGACCTGAGCTGAAGTTGGATGCCTAACCGAGCCACCCAGGTGCCCCAGTTTTTGTCTTTCTCTATCTGAATTATTTCACTTAGCATAGTACCCAGTAGGTCCACCATGTTGTTGCAAATGCCACTATCTCATCCTTTTTACGGCTGAGTAATATTCCACTGTGTGTACATGTCACATCTTCCTTATCCATTTGTCTACCAGTGGACACTTAGGTTGCTTCCCTATCTTGGCTATTTTTAATAATGCTGCTATAAACATAGGGGTGCATGTATCTTTTCAAATAGTGTTTTTGCTTTCTGTGGGTAAATACCCAGGAGTAGAATTATTGGGTCATATGGTATCTCTATTTTTAATTTTTAAGGAACCTCCACACTGTTTTCCAGAGTGGAGGTTTCCCCTTCCTCCATATCCTCATCATCATTTACTGTTGCTTATCTTTTTGATTCTACCATTCTGACATGTAAGGTAATAGCTCGTGGTTTTGATGTGCATTTCCCTGATGATGAGTGATGGTGAGCATCTGGCCATGTGTCAGTTGGCCATCTGGATGACTTTTTTGGAGAAATGTCTGTTCAGGTCCTCTGCCCGTTTTAAAATTAGATTATTTGTTTTTTGGTGTTGAGTTGGAGTTCTTTATATATTTTGGATATTAACCCCTTGTCATATATATAATTTGCAAATATCTTCTCCCATTAAGTAGGCTGATTTTTCATTTTATTGATGATTTCCTTCACTGTGTAAAAGCTTATTATTTTGCTGTGGTTCCAATAGTTTATTTTTGCTTTTGTTTCTCTCACTTTAGGAGATGTATCTAGGAAAATGTTACTACAGATAATGTTGGGGAAATTGCTAGTGTTCTTGTCTAGGATTTTTATGGTTTCAGGTTTCACAATTAGGTCTTTAACTCATTTTGAGTTTATTTTTGTGTGTGGTGTTAGAAAATGGTCCAGTTTCATCCTTTCGCATGTAGCTGTTCAGTTTTCCCAGCACCATTTGGTGAAGACACTGTCTTTTCCCCATTGTATATTCTTGCCTCCTTTATGTAGATTAATTCACCGTAAAGTAAAATTGTGTTTATATTCCAACAATTATTTACCACTTCAAAATTTTTTTCAGGAAAAAAGCAATAGAAATATAAATAACAATGTTTGAAAATAATTTTCTCTGCCTTTAAAAAATACAATGATTGTTTCAGTAGGAAACAATCCTCTACAACTGTCCCCCCCCCCGCCAAAAAAAGCCAGAGCTGAAATAAATTGACGAAAATGATATTTTAAACAGCTTTATTACATTTTTCATTTCCATTATTATACTCTTCAGCTCTAGAATTTCACATGGTTTTTATGATTTTTTCTATGTTGAGATTTCATATTTGTTAACTCATTATTACTTTCTTTTGATTTGTCTAACATAGTTTTCATCAATTCCTTGAACGAATTTATAACACTCGCCTTGAAGACATTCTTTGCTAAATCCAACATCTGGGTCCACTCAGAGTTGGTTGCTATTGACTACTTTTTTCCTGAGTGTGGGTTACACGTTCCAAAGTCTTTGTATGTCTAGTAAATTTTGGTTTAAAAGTAGACATTTTAGATAATATTTTATATGATATGTTATAATAACTCGATTGTTTTATTTCTCTGAGTGTTTCTTTGATTGCTTTGTTTGTTTTGTGTTTAGTAACTTGTCTGAGTTTAAACTTGCAGGATCTGTCTTTACCTCCCCACAGCCCCTACCATCCCACCTTACTCCCGGTATGCAGTTGGTGACATCTTTGTTCAGAGTTTAGGTCTTATTTTTACATTTTAGCCCAACTTTCTAAAGGTTAACTCTGGGTCTGAATAGCTTCATGGTTGGCCAATTAATCTGGCTTAAGTTGTATCCTAACAGCTAAGCTCATAACACTTCCACCCTCTACTGATTGAACTGTGCATGGTTAAGGAATGCATTCAAAGCTATAGCCGGTGCTCATGTTTTCCTTGGCTTTCACTTTTCTCCAGGATCGTTTGGGCTTCCCCAATGTTTCTCAGTTTGGAAGTCCACAGAGGAGGTATGGAGAATCTATCTCAGCATTCCTGTGTTTCTCTGATTTCCAGGGTCTCCCCATTAAATATCTAGCTATCCTCAACATTCGCTTCAAACCAGGACCTCAGCCTTGGGCCAGCAAAGCTGGGATTTTCCCCATCTGTGATAAACCAAGTCTATCACTTATTACTGGCCCATCTGTGGCTTTTTATCCTTTTCCCTTTTCTTCAGAGGTGTTACCCCCAATAAACCTCTTGCACATTTAACTCCACATTTGCATCTGCTTTTCAAAGGACCTAAATGGACACAATGGGTGGCACAGTTAAATGGGGCATCTACTTTGCAGTTTTCACTGATGAGGTATCTAAACTAGAATTGGATGATCTGAACTCATCCTCATTCATAAAACTGAGACTGCTCACGAACCAGTATCTGTTCTCTGTCCAGGACTCCTGGCTTAAATCAAAGATACTTCTCAGTGCTTGAAGGAACCCAGGGGTAAAATTCTTCCTGTGGGAAGGGATGAGACAATCATATGGGGCAGCATTCAATGGCCATTTGAATTTAATCGGTTGTCACCAACCTGAGGTGGGAAAGCTAATTAGGACCCAAAGGGGGGCCCACAGGGAACACCATCCAGGCAAAAGCCTGAGCCAAGAGGTAAAAAGGAGCATATTCCTAATAACCTTCTAAGATTTCCTAAATGTAGTCAAGAATTACATTTAACTACTGTTAGTAGAAAGTCAAATACGGTGCCGAAAACACAATTGTTTATTCTCTTGTATAAAACAAGATCACAGGTAGACAGTCTACTATTCATGTGACAGCTCCACAAAGTCATCAGGGATCAAGGGCCATCCTTTTCGTTCAGCCATTCTCACCACGTGGCTTCTTCTGTCCTTAAGTTCATCCCGTGTTCCAAGGTAGGTACCACAGCTCCAGCCATTATATATGCAGCCTGGGCAAGAGAATGGAAGGAAAGCAAGAAGGTTCTCCCCGCAAAATGAGTCAGCTCCTTTAAAGAAATTTCTCCAAAGTTGCATACACCACTTCCACCAAATCCTATGGGCTATAACTTGATTACAACAAAAGAGGGCATAGACTGTAGTCTTTTATTCTGGGAAGCAATGCACCTAGCTACAAAACGGGCTTCCGTTATTAAACAGAAGTCTGCCACAATGATCTATCAATTTTAAACATCCACATGGATCTAGATTAAGTTGAACAGTATGGGCAGAAAGAAAGAGGATCTTGGAGGAACATTTTTTCCTTATGGATCCCAGTAGAGAGAGATAAGAGGGTCGATTGAACCCCGTTTGTAAACCACGTCATGGAATCTTCCATGACCAGCAGTTGCCATAGAAGAGTCGGCTTAGTACCATAGGGACCCTGGAAAGAACTCAGACAGGAGACTCAATAGCATACAACTTCATGACATTTTTATCTGGCATTGAACACTCTTTTTCTTTTGAATAACAGCAACTGGAAAGGCTCAGCCCCACCACATTTACAGAAAAAGAGATGGCTCTATTGTAAACTTCCTGACCCAGTGAGGTCTTATACAATCATGGCACCCCAGGCTTACCCCCAAAAAGATACTGAATGCTTTCAAATAACATTTAAACAAAATACAATCAACCAAATTGGCTGTGAAAATCTACTAAATACAAACTCTCATTTGGTAACACCCTCTCTTAACACACACACACACACACACACACACACACACACACACACTACACACACACACACACGTGTGCATAAATTCTAGTAAAAATCATCCCAGATCCAGAATGGAGTCTGATAAACCACAGTTGCACTTGCTTGAATACCTTGACTTTATTTGCCTGAGAAATCTCCATCGAACACACGGGGCAGAATTTAGAAGAGCTTCCTAAAAAGTATATGGCTTTTTGCTTTTGCTCTGATTATTCATGGAATGTGAATATATCATTTTTCTAGGCCAGCAGTCCTGTGTTGATGAGACATATAAATGTATAGAAAGGAGAATAGTTCATGTTCATGAGGTATATATTGTATCAGAAACTTTCTTGAATGGGAAGCTTTCTTCAAGAGAGACGACAGACTTGGTTTTCTCCATTCTGGATACCAGAATCTTGCCTACAGCTACCAGGCTGAAATACATAACATATGGAAGAAGCATTTTACCCAGAACTTCATGAAGACAATCCAGAAATTTACTGAGAATCATAAATGTATATATATTTAGGGGCACCTGGGTGGCTCAGTCAGTTAAGTGTCCAACTCCTGGCTTCAGCTCAGGTCATGATCTCACAGTTCGTGAGTTCCAGCCCTGTGTCGGGCTCTGTGCTGACAGTGCAGAGTCTGCTTGGGATTCTCTGTCTCTCTCTCTCTCTGTCTCTCTCTCTCTCTCTGCCCTCCAGCATACGTGTGTGCGCGTGCACACACACATACACACGCACACTTATTCTCTCTCAAAATAAATAAATAAATAATATATTAAAAAGTAAAACTGTATATATTTTATTGTAAAGGTAAAGCATGATGATATACAGTACTTAATAAGCACTTAAGTATCACACACTGCTCTAAGTGCCTTCTCTTTATTAACTCATTTAATCTTACCAACAAGCCTATAAGAAGTGTTTTATTATCCTCGTTTTCAGATGTAGAAATGAGTCACAGAAAAGATAATTCACACAAGAACACAAAACTTGTCAATGGGTTTCTAACTTTACAAAACTTGTGTTTTTGACCACTGAAAACTATGTAAAGTAGAGCACTGTATTGCATTCCTTGCATTAATGTGTATTTTTTCCTCTCTCTCTCTGAAGAATTGATGACTATCCTTCACCAGGTGTGGCTAAAAAAATGATCTTTGTTTTGATCCTGTTTTAGGTTACTTTGTTACTTAGGTTCCATTGATAAGCCCCCTTCCTGCTGTCACATTGCCCCCTCCATTAGGGCCTGTATTAAGTAAGGCCACACATGTTGGCTTCACACTGTGTCAACCAGCTAACCTGAAACTGTGTTTCCCAGAATTTCATTCCTTGTGTGATTCTGGTTTCCGGGGGGCCACTAGAGATTGTAGAAGATGAAGATGAAGCAGCAGTCATTATTCTTTCAAGGTCATGTAAGGTGCCAGGCAATACTGCAGAGTTCATTCATTGCTGCTGGCTTGGGACGGCGGATTCTGGGCCTGTAGACTCCTCAGCCCCTGCTGGATCTTCCTCAGCTTCATGTTCTGGGCCAGATGCCTGTGCAGCTCCTTGACTACAAGTGCCAACTTCTGCAGGTTCCCCACATCATTGAAACCGGAGATGGTGAGAACAGATGATCTCTGCTTTGTCCTTGTGGGTTCCAGGGTGTCCTTGCTCTCTTCTGCTTCAAGTTCAGTGTTTCTTCCTTCTAGTCCTGATACCTGTAATGACCTCAGACTCATCACCATATGCAGAGACGACAGCTCTCCGTACAGTACCTCACCAGACCCCACAGCTGTCTAAGGTCTAAATTCCAAATGCCACATCACTTATAGGGGTTCTGCTTTCCTAATTGAGCTCTAATGGACGAACTCACTTATACTATGCTAACGAATTCACCTCAGAACCAGTGACTTAACATAACAAAGGTTTATTTCGAGCTCAGAATCTAAGTCCAATGTGAGTCAACAAGATGGATGATGGGGTAGCTCTGCTCCACATAATCACTCAGGGACACAGGCCGATGGAGATGCTGACATCTTAACACTCGAACTTCATTGTTGCTGAGACGGAGGGGGACTATCAAGCTCTTCAATGCTTTGGCTTGAAGATGACAAATGTTACTTCTTTAAGTCCTCTGGCCATATGACTCCATTTAACTATAAAGGGAATTTGGAAATGTAGAGAAATATATGGATACTCAATATGCAGTAACTGTCTCTGCCACAGTTCATACTTCTGTTTAGAAAATATCCTAATGCTGGGGCACCTGGGTGGCTCAGTCGGTTGAGAGCTCAGAGCCTGGAGCCTGTTTCAGATTCTGTGTCTCCCTCTCTCTGATCCTCCTCTGCTCATGCTCTTTCTCTCTCTTTCCCTCTTAGAAATAAATAAAACATTAAAAAAAAAATACCCTAATGCTTTCCACTTCCCTGTACTGGATGCTACTGGCGCCCCGCCTTAATGCCTTTCATTAGGCAGGTGGACAAATCCCTAGCTGGTGTAGGTGTTGGCCAATGACTCACAGCTTCTCTCTCTCCTGGAAAGTTGCCCTTGGCCAAAGGGAAGCCTCTTCGAACAGAAGGTAAGTGGACCTTCTATCCCTGGGGAGTGGACCTCATCCAGTCATTTAATGACCTAGGGTTCCAAAGGCCATTTCTCTTGTATCAGGGTGGGACATTCTAGTGCTCCAGAAGTCTCCCATAGTGTCAGACTGCATGTATTCTATGCCTAATATCACATTTTTGCTTAGATTTCCCTCCTGCTCTATCCTTCGTCTCTAAATTCCTTTATCCTAAGAACATGCTCCCAATAAATCACATGAACAAGAATCTTAGACTCTACTTCCAGGCAGCCTGATCTAAAACACTCCCACACACAGAACAGACTCCATTCTCCAAGGGAGGCCACTAAGCCCCATCTAATCAACGAATGTATAAGGGCAAAATAAACACTCCTCTTTGCAAAGGGGAAAAGGGAGACACACAGTAGTCAGTGGATGTAGCAATTTCAAAACTCTGCTTTGCAGATGATTGGAGGCCCCCACGCTGAGAGCGAAGGTCATTCTGGATCAGGCCCTGATTTTCTCTCTTGGAGTAACACTGCTGTCCGCTGTTCTTTATGGTCCCTGAATCTGCTCTTTGGAGGTTTTCCCATTCCTATCATGCTCCTTGCCGTATCTGAAGTAGGTGTTAAAGAATATCTATGCCCTCCTTAAAGTCTGTATAGCTTTCTCAGTTTCCCTCAGAAGATTGGGGATTAAAATTAAAATGAGAAGATTGGTTGTAAGTCTTAGTCAGAGGCTTGTTTTGTTTTGCCTGGTATTGGTCAGTCTTGTAGCTTCTTGAACAGAGCAAGACTCTTAAAAAAAACATAACCGACTTAACAGTAGATGAAGAGATAAATAAAATGTAGTACATCCATATAATGAGATATTATTTAGGCAAGAAAAAGAATGAAGTGGTGGCATGTGCTACAATGTGGATGAACCTTAAAACAGTACACTGAGTTAACTAGAATTGAAATAAAAACTTGAAATAAAAATAAAAACATGCAGGGTTTGGAAAACTTAAAAACACATTATGCTAAGTGATAGAAGTCAGATACAAAAGCTCACAGATTAGTGATTTCTAGGGGCTGGGAGGAGGCAAAAGCGAAGTGACTGCTACTTGGCATGATATTTCTTTTTGGAATGATGAAAGCGTTCTGGAATTTGATCATGGTGATGATTGTATAACTTTGTGACATACTAAGCATCACTGAACTATACATCTAAAAAATCAACTTAGTAAAAACTTACTAGGTTTCTTAATATATGATTGTAATTAATTCTGTGTTGCAGTCACACCCAGAGTTCATTTGGGGACATAGTTAACAGATCTGGAGCATTTTTTCCTGTCTTCTAAATTCCCCACCTTTTTCTTTCTCTTTTTAATGGTAAGGGAATATAGGAGAGAGAAGACCATAATCTTAATCAGATCTTTTCCCTGAGTAATTTTATACAAGAGAGAGATTTTATGGAGGGCCACATCCTTAATGTGATCTTTACCCTACAGCACTTTTCAAAACATTGCTTTGTTGAGGTATAATTGAAATATAATAAGTGGCACATATTTAAAATGTACAATTTGACAAATTTTGACATGTGTGGGTGGATGTGTTTATACCACACTCAGTACACTGATCTTACTACTCCCAAAAGCTTCCATGCCTCTTTGCAACTTCTCTTTTCCACCCTCTCCATCTTCTCCCTCAGGACATTCATTGATAGGTTTTCTGTTACTATAAATTCTAAAATTTACCTAAATGGAATAATGCAATCTGTACTTTTTTTTTTTTTTTTTTTTTGATCTGGTTGAATTCGCTCAGCATAATTACTCTGAGTGGAATGGCAGGGTCTTGGTATGGGAATGGCAGGGAATGGTAGGTATATGGTTGTCTTTTTAAGAAACTGCTGTGCTCTTTTCCAAAATGGTTATACCATTTTATATTTTCACTGGCAGTGAATGAGTTTCAGTTTGTCCACATCTTTGCCAACACGTGATATATATGGCCAGTGTTTTAAACTATAGCCATTCTGAAAGGAATGTAATTCATATTGTTATGGTTTGAAGTTGAATTTACCTAATGGTATTTAGCATCTTTTCTGTGCTTATTTGCTCTCCATGTATCTACTTCGATGAACTGTCTTTTATGAACTTGAGAGGTTATTTTCTTTAGTTTTGAGAGCTCTTTATATATGTTGAATATGTGACTTAACAAAAGTTTTCTCTCCATCTGAGGCTTCTCTTTTCATTTTGCTCACACTATTTTTAAAGAGCAAGTGTTTTTAATGTTGATGAATTTCTATCTGACAACGTTTTTGTTTCTTTACGGATTGGGATTCTGGTGTCACATCTAAGAAATTTATGCCTACCCCAAGGTCACGACATTTTTTTCCCCAAATATAATGGCCTTTTATTTTTTTATTTTTTTTTCCAATTTTCTACTTTTTTCTTTCATAGTTTATTGTCAAGTTAGTTTCCATATAAAACCCAGAGCTCAGCCCAACAACTGCCCTCCTCCATGCCGATTACCCCCCTTCCCTTCTCCCCCACCCCCATCAGCCCTCAGTTCTCAGTATTGAAGGGTCTCTCATGGTTTGCCTGCCTCCCTCTCCCCAACTATTTTGCCCCTTCTCCTCCCCCATGGTCCTCTGTTAGGTTTCTTCTAATCTACCTATAAGTGAAAACATATGGCATCTTTCTCTGCCTGACTTATTTCTCTCAGCATAACACCCTCAAGTTCCATCCATGTTGCTCCACATGGCCAGATTTCATTGTTTCTCATTGCCGTGTAGGATTCCATGGTATAGATAAACCACATCTTCTGGACCCGTTCGTCCGTGGATGGACACTTAGGCTCTTTCCATGATTTGGCTATTGTTGAAAGTGCTACTCTGAACATTGGGGTACATGTGCCCCTATGCATCAGCACTCCTGCATCCCATGGGTAAATCCCTAGCAGTGCTGTTACTGGGTCATAGGGAAGTTCTATTGTGAATTTGTTGAGGAAGCTCCACACTGTGTTCCAGAGAGGCTGCACCAGTTTATATTCCCACCAACAGGGTAGGAGGGTGCCCGTTTCTCCACATCCTCGCCAGCATCTAGAGTCTCCTGATTTGTTCATTTTAGCCACTCTGACCGGCGTGAGGTGGTATCTCAGTGTGGTTTTGGTTTGTATTTCTCTGATGATGAGGGAAACTGAGCATCGTCTCATGTGTCTGTTGGCCATCTGGATGTCCTCTTTGGAGAAGTGTCTGTTCATGTCTTCTCCCCATTTCTTCACTGGATTATTTGTTTTTCAGGTGTGGAGTTTGGGGAGTTCTTTATAGATTTTAGATATTAGCCCTTTTTCTGATATGTCATTTGCAACTATCTTTTCCAGTTCCGTCGGTTGCCTATTAGTTTTATGGATTGTTTCCTTTGCTGTACAGAAGCTCGTAATCTTGATGAGGTCCCAGTAGTTCATTTTTGCTCTTGATTCCCTTGCCTTTGGGGATGTGTCAAGTAAGAAATGGCTGCGGTGGAGGTCAAGGAGGTTGCTTCCTGCTTTCTCCACAAGGGTTTTGATGGTTTCCTGTCTCACATTCAGGTCCTTTATCCATTTTGAGTTTATTTTTGTGTATGGTGTGAGAAAATGATCTAGTTTCATTCTTTTGCATGTTGCTGCCCAGTTCTCCCAGCACCATCTGTTAAAGAGGCTGTCTTTTTTCCATTGGGTATTGTTTCCCGCTTTGTCAAAGATTAGTTAGCCATATGTTTGTGGATCCAGTTCTGAGTTCTCTATTCTATACCATTGGTCTATGTGTCTGTTTTTTGTTTGTTTGTTTGTTTGTTTGTTTTGCCAATACCATACTGTCTTGATGATGACAGCTTTGTAGTAAAGGATAAAGTCTGGGATTGTGATGCCTCTCATTTTGGTTTTCTTCTTCAATATTACTTTGGCTATTCGGGGTCTTTTTGTGGTTCCATACAAATATTAGGATAGTTTGTTCTAGCTTTGAGAAGAATGCTGGTGCAATTTTGATGGGGAATTGCATTGAATGTGTAGATTGCTTTGGGTAGTAATGACATTTTAACAATATTTATTTTTCCAATCCATGGTCATGGAATGTTTTTCCATTTCTTTGTGTCTTCTTCAATTTACTTCATAAGTTTTCTATAGTTTTTATCATACAGATCTCTCATATCCTTGGTTAGGTTTATTCCTAGGTATTTTATGTTTTTTTGTGCAATTGTGAATGGGATCCGTTTCTTGATTTCTCTTTCCGTTGCTTCGTTGTTGGTGAATAAAAATGCAACCGATTTCTGTACATTGATTTTGTATCCTACAACTTTGCTAAATTCCTGGATCAGTTCTAGTAGGCTTCTGGTGGAGTCTGTTGGGTTTTCCATGTAGAGTATCATGTCACCGGCGAAGAGTGAAAGTTTGACTTCCTCTTTGCCAATTCTGATGCCTTTTATTTCCTTTTGTTGTCTGATGGCTGATGCTAGGACTTCCAGCACTATGTGAAACAACAGTGGTGAGAGTGGGCATCCCCGTCGTGTTTCTGATCTCAGGGGGAAAGCTCTCAGTTTTTCCCCGTTGAGGATGATGTTACCTGAGGGCTTCTCATAAGTGACTTCTTTGATGTTTAAGTAAGTTCCTTCTATCCCGACTTTCTCGAGGGTCTTTATTAAGAAGGGATGCTGTATTTTGTCAAGTGCTTTTTCTGCATCTATCAACAGGATCATATGGTTTTTATATTTTCTTTTGTTAATGTGAGGTATTACATTGATTGATTTGTGAATATTGAACCAGCCCTGTAACCCAGGAATGAATCCCACTTGATCATGGTGGATAATCCTTTTTATGTGCTGTTGCATTTGATTTGCAAGTATCTTGTTGAGGATTTTTGCATCTGTATTCATCAAGGTTATTGGCCAGTAGTTCTCTTTTTTTTTTTTGTTGGGTCTCTGTCTGGCTTGGGAATCAAAGTGATGCTGGCTTCATAGAATGAGTCCAGAGTGTTCCTGCTATGTCTATTATTTGGAATAGCATGAGAAGAATGGGTATTTATTCTGATTTAACTGTCTGGTAGAATTCCCCAGGGAAGCCATCTGGCCCAGGGCTCTAGTTTGTTGGGAGATTTTTGATAACTGATTGAATTTCTTCAGTAGTTATCGGTCTGTTCTATGTCTTCCCATGTGAATTTTGGTAGTGTGTGTGTGTAGGAATTTGTCCATTTCTTCTAAGCTGTCCAATTTATTGGCATATAATTTTTCATAGTATTCCCTGATAATTGCTTGTATTTCTGAGGGGTTGGTTGTCATAAGTCCATTTTCATTTATTATTTTCTCTATTTGGGTGCTCTCTCTTTCCTTTTTGAGAAGCCTGGCTAGAGGTTTGTCAATTTTGTTTATTTTTTCAAAAAACCAACTCTTGGTTTCATTGATCTGTTCGTCTGTTTTTCTGGATCTTATATTGTTTATTTATGCCCTGATTTTTATTATTTCTCTACTCCTACTGGGTTTGGGGTGCTCTTGTTGTTCTCCTTCTAGTTCCTTTAGGTGCGCTGTTAGATTTTGCACTTGTGCTTTTTCTAATTTCTTGAAATAGGTCTGGAGTGCAATGTACTTTCCTCTTAGGACTGCCTTTGCTGCATCCCATAGAATTTGGATTGTTGTATTTTCATTTTCGTTTGTTTCCATATATTTTTAAATTTCTTCTCTAATTGCCTGATTGGCCCATTCATTCTTCAGTACAGTGTTCTTTAACCTCCATATTTTTGGAGCTTTTCCAGACGTTTTCCTGTGATTGATTTCATATTTCATAACATTGTGATCTGAAAGTGTGCATGGTATGATCTCAATTCTTTTTTATTTATTGAGGGCTGCTTTATGACCCAGTATGTGATCCATCCTGGAGAAGGTGCCATGCGCACTTGAGAAGCAAGTGAACTCCATAGTCTCAGGATGTAGAGTTCTAAATACATCTGTCAAGTCCATCTGGCCCACTGTGTCATTCAAGTCCATTGTTTCTTTAGTGATTTTCTGTCTAGTTGATCTATCCATTGCTGTAAGTGGAGTATTAAAGTCCCCTCCTGTTAGCACATTCTTATCCATAAGATTGTTTCTGTTTGTGATTAATTGCTTTATGTATTTGGGTGCTTCCATATTTGGTGCATAGACATTTATAATTATTAGCTCTTCCTGATGGATAGACCCTGTAATTATTATATAATGCCCTTCTTCATCCCTTGTTACTGTCTTTACTTTAAAGTCCAGTTTGTCTGATATAAGTATGGCTACACTGGCGTTCTTTTGAATTCCAGTAGCATGATAGATATTTCTCCATTCCCTTACTTTCAATCTGAAGATGTCCTCAGGTCTAAAATGAGTCTCTTGTAGACAGCAAATAGATGGATTTTTTTCAATCCATTTTGCTACCCTATATCTTTTGATTGGATCATTTAGTGCATTTACATTCAATGTTGTTATTGAAAAATATGGGTTTAGAGTCATTGTGTTCTTTGTAGGATTCATGCTTGTAGTGGTGTCTCTGGTACCTCGTGTTCCTTGTAACATTTCCCTCATAGAGTCCCCCTCAGGATTTCTTGTAGGGCTGGTTTAGTGGTGATGAATTCTTTCAATTTTTGTGTATTTGATAAGACCTTTATCTCTCCTTCTATTCTTAATGACAGGCTTGGTGGATAGAGGATTCTTGGCTGCATAGTTTTTCTGTTCATCACATTAAAATTTCCTGCCATTCCTTTCTGGCCTGCCAAGTTTCAAGAGATAGGTCTGTAACCACCCTGATAGGCCTCCCTTTGGATGTTAGGGCCCTTTTCTCCCTAGCTGCT
This sequence comes from Proteles cristata cristata, assembly GCA_017311185.1. Taxonomy (NCBI): domain Eukaryota; kingdom Metazoa; phylum Chordata; class Mammalia; order Carnivora; family Hyaenidae; genus Proteles; species Proteles cristata. The sequence goes on along the minus strand of JAESUZ010000770.1, from coordinate 46,424 downwards.
TTCAGAATTCTCTCTTTGTCCTTCTATTTTGCCAGTTTCACTATGATATGTCATGCAGAAGATCGATTCAAGTTACGTCTGAGGGGAGTTCTCTGTGCCTCTTGGAATTCAGTGTTTGTTTCCTTCCCCAGATTGGGGAAGTTTTCAGCTATAATTTATTCAAGTACTCCTTCAGTGCCTTTCCCTTTCTCTTCCTCTTTTGGAATTCCTACGATTCAGATATTGTTCCATTTAATTGTATCACTCAAGTTCTCAAACTCTCCTTTCATGCTCCTGGATCAGTTTATCTCTCTTTTTCTCAACTTCCTCTTTTTCTATAATTGTGTCTTCTAATTCACCTGTTCTCTCTGCCTCTTCAGTCCGTGCATTGGACACCTCCATTTTATTATGCACCTCGTTTATAGTATTTCTTAATTCATCACAACTATTTTTAAGCTCCATAGTCTTTGTAGCAATAACTTCTCTGATGTCTTCCATGCCTTTTTCAAGCTCAGGGATTACTTTTATGACTATTGTTCTAAATTCTTGTCCAGTTATGCTGCTTATATCTGTTTTGAGCAGCTCTTTAGCTGTCATTTCTTCCTGGAATTCCTTTAGAGGAGAGTTCTTCCATTTCATCGTTTTCACGAACTTTCTGTCTCTTGTTAATTTTATTTTATTATTTTTTTAATGTTTTATTTATTTATGAGAGAGAGAGAGACAGAGTGAGCATGGGAGGTTCAGAGAGAGAGACACACATAAACACAATCTGAAGACAGGCTCTAGGCTCTGAGCTGTCAGCACAGTGCCCGACATGGGGCTTGAAGCCACGAACCATGAGATCATGACCTGAGCCAAAGCCAGATGCTCAACCAACTGAGCCACCCAGGCGCCCCTCTTGTTAATTTTAAAAGCTTGTTATGCACTCTGCACCTGTGAGTGCTGCTATATTAAAGAAGGCTCATTGACTGTCCAGGGCCTGTCTGTTCAGGAAGTGTTCTTATAATGGTGTCTCTTGGTCTCTCTTTTTGAGACTTTTGTTATTTTATTTCCTTACTTCTAGTGGTATTTGGGACTCTCCACCATGTGTACTTTGGCTTGTTTCTTGAGATATCCCTGGAAAGGAAAACAGACAAAGACACAGGGAACAAAGGCACGCAAACACACAGACAAATCCAACAAACAAGCAAACCGAAAGGGAAAAAGAAAAAGGGAAAGAAAAGAAAGAAACAAAAGACAAAAGACAGTCTAAAAGCATAAAACCAGAACTCTCAACTACAAATAAAGAGCAGAAAGAGCAGGGTGTATGCAGTGCTGATGTAACAGCATATGCAAAGAGAGAAATGACAGAGGTGGGGGGAAATCATAATTGGACAATGACCAGGCAGAGAGACTAAGAGGCTTAATTCAAAGAGAGAAAGAGGAGAATATGGTAGGAGGTGAGGAGAAAGAAATGAAGATATTGTTACTCAGAGAAACTATATAGTCTGATTACTCCAGACAGAGAGAGAGATAGGAAGGTAATGGTGGAGGTATAGAATATACATCTAGAGAATGGGTTAAATGTGACTGTTTAAGCAAACCAATGACCAGAGAGCCCAGTCCAGCAGAGGGGAGGGATGCAAATGGGACAGGGAAAAATATATCTGAATAGAAAAAATTGATCTAGAATCAATCATGGCAGTGCATCCATGTTTGCCTTGCCTGGGCTCTGGTTAAAAAAAAAAAAAAAAGCATTTCTCCAGTGGGGATGGGCGTGGTTTGGTGTAGGCAGGTTTAGCCTCCATTGCGGTCCCTGAGGCCCCACCTTGGTGGTTGTGGGGAGAAAAATGGTGGTGCCACAGTCTCTTCTTGAACTAAGCATTCCAAATCACTCTTTTGGGTTGTATTTCCCTGTGCTGCTGGAGTAGCCAAGGTGGGCAGTGTTCTACGTCCCAAGCCCCACCTCGCTTCCAGGTCTTAGTCCGCATGCTTTATTGACACCCCCCAAAATGTAATCCTGCAGGCCAGGTTGCTTCCCAGCTGGGGATCGAGCTGGAAGAGCAACGGAGTAGCTTCTCCTGGCGCCGCCTGGGACTGGGGCACCCGGCCCAAAGGTAGCGCCACAGCTAGAAATAGGATCACTCTCCGTCCTGAGCCGAGGTTTTTCTCTTCTCCAGGGACAGTTCTATGAGCAGTTTCAGGTGCTCTTTCTCTTCTCTTTGACTCTCTATGGCTCCCCGTGAAGGGAGTTCCCTTCCCTCCTTCTGTGTCTCTGGGTCCCGGCCCGTTTGAGGTTGTCTTCTTAGTGGACTCTGTCTCGCTTCCTCCCAGACTCCTGTGGTTCAGTGTCCTATGGCTTCAGGCCTTCTCTGTTTGAGAGATGGGGGTGAGCAAAATGTCCGGGGCTCCCTACTTCTCTGCCATCTTGCCTCTTCCTCCACAACATTGTTATCCTATGCTTCCTTCTAGATATTTTAGTTTTATATTTTACATTCAGGACTGCAATTCTTTTTATAAAAATTTTTTTTCAATGTTTTATTCATTTTCGAGAGAGGAAGAAAGACAGCGTGAGCAGGGGAGGGTCAGAGAGAGAGGGAGACACAGAATCCAAAACAGGCTCCAGGCTCTGAGCTGGCTGTCAGCACAGAGCCCAACGCTGGGCTCAAACCCATGAACCGAGAGATCATGACCTGAGCCAAAGTCGGAGGCTCAACCAACTGAGCCACCCAGGTGCCCCAGGACTGCAATTCTTTTTGAATTAGTGTTTGTCTTTACTGTGAGGTATGGATCAAAGTTCTTTTTATATTTACATAGGAATGTTTCATTGTTCCAGCATCATTTGTTGAGAAGGCTACTCTTTCTCCACTGCATGGCCTTCACACCTTTGTCACAAATCAACTGACCGTGTAAGGACAGGCCTATTTCTAGATTTTGTCTGTTCCATTGCTCTATTTGTCTACCTTTCTGCTATTACCACACTATCTTCATTAATGTAGATTTTTAATAAATCTCGAAGTCGAGGAGTGTTATTTCTTCAAATTTGTTCTTTTTCAAAGTTGTTTTTGCTTCTCTGGGTTCTTTGCCTTTCCTTGTTCATTTTAGAATCAGCGTGTTCATTTGTACTTAAAAAGCCTCCTGAGATTTTGATTTTGATTGAATTTAATGTATAGATCAGTTTGGGGAGAACTGACATTTTAACAATACCGAGGCTTCTGATCCATGAACTTTAATTTCTCTCAACAGTATTATATTGTTTTGGTATTTAGATGTGACACAGCTTTGGTGAAACTTATCCCTAAATCTTTCATATGTTTAATGCTATGGCAAGTGGTACTATATTTCAATTTCAGTTTTCAGTTGATTGTATAGTGTATAGCATAGAGAACTCACTTATTAGTTCTAATAGCTTTTTTACAGATTCCGTTTGATTTTATACATAGACAATCATTTCATCTTTGAATACAAAGTTTTGCTTTTTTCTTCCCAATCTGAAAGTTTTATTTCCTTTTCTTGCCTGCTTGCTCTGGTTAGCACTTCCAGTACAACACTGAGCATCCAGTTGAATGGCAAGAGTAGACATCATGATCTTAGGGGGAAAACATTTAGTCTTTCGCCACTAAGTATGATATTAGGTGCCGTTCTTTTGTGACTGTTCTTTATTGGGTTGAAGAAGTTTCTTTCTAGTCTCAGTTTGCTGATTTTTTTTTTTAACCGGGAATGGATGTTGAATTTTGTCAAATGCTTTTTCTGCATGTATTAAGATTATCATATAGCTTTTCTTTTATGTGGTGAAATACGTTGATTGAATTGTGAATGATAAGACTAGTTGGTATTCCCAGGATAAACTCCATTTGGTCATTATGTATTGTACTTTTTATATTACACATGGTTTGATTCAACCTGCTAAATTTTACAGAATTTTTACTTCCATATTAATGAGGGAAATTATTCCATGGTTTTCTTTTTTTGCCAATATCTTTGTCTGGTTTCACTGTCAGAGTGATGTTGGACTCATAGAATGAGTTGAGACGTATCTTCTCCTCTTCAGTTTTCTCTGAGTGTATGAGAATTAGTGTTATTTCTTCCTTCAATGTTAGTTAGAATTCAGCAATAATGTGAGCTGGGCCTGGAATTTTCTTTGTGGGAAGACTTTTAACTATACACGTTGGCTCTTAAGTGCTAAAGCCTAGGAATGACGTATCACATTAGTCATAGCCTGAATCGGCCCCATGGTTCCACTTAATTGCAAGCAGGCTAGTAAATGTAGGGGAGAATGTAGATGTTTTGTCATCAATAAATGTCTGTGCCATAGGACCTTTCAGAAAATGTATAGATAATTATGTCTGCATTGAGTGATTGCTCAAAGCACTTCGAAGTCCTAAGATGTAGGCAGGTTCATCCCCTCCAACACTCTGCAAAAAAGCCCATTGCGTTTATTGCACAACTCTGGAAATAAGATCACCTTCTCTGTGCTGTGGCTCTGTTCTCTGTTTAGTGGAAACTCAGTTTTCCCTTCCTATGGCTTCTGCCCCACAATGGTGAAAGGGAGAATTTTATCCAAGTTCAGATTTGGCAGGAAAAAAATAATTTCTAAATTGGATCCAAGATGAAAATGGTTCCTGAGTCTTATGGAAATACGAATACCATGATTCTTCCTGTCTTACACTATAAATATCCCAGTATTTGTAGCAGCTTCTCTTGGGCTGGGAAACCCCACAGAAGCTTGAATTTTTTAATATTCTCATATTATTAACACCGATATCCTAGGCATATCACATAACTTTGAACATAAATTACAAACCTTTTGCAAGTTGTATCACTTGGGCTACACGATAAGATACTGCAACAGAAGCCCATTTTTCAGTAGCTTATTCAATGTGTCTATTTCTCTCTGAGGTCACAGTTCACAAATGTGCCATCCAAGGTTAAGAAAACTGCTGTACAATCCTCCGTAGGGGGCTCCCATTTGTTTCATAGAAGATGTCTGCCCAGTTCTCATCTCCAAGCCAAGAATATAGGCAAAGGCTCAAGAGAGCACCTGAACCTTCCACTGTGGGAAGACAAGTTAGAAATAGCATACATTACTTCTCCTTATTTCCAACGACCAGAACTTAGTCTCATGACCACACCCAATTGCAAGGGAGAACATATCATCCTGGGCCGGAAATCCCAGTGCCTAGGGAAAGCTCAGGAACTCTAGGGTAAAAAAGACTGGTATTGGTGGAAAGTGATTTTGGTTTCAGAAATGCACAATATCAACAGGGAGGCAGAAGAAAAGGATTTGGGAAGAAGGAAAAGGAGGGTTGCTTTGGATGGGGATGGGGTGCACAGGGAAATAGGCAGCATCGGAACTATCAAGGCCCTGCTCTTGGGTTAAAAAATAAAACCCCAGGGGCGCCTGGGTGGCTTAGTCGGTTAAGCGTCCGACTTTCGCTTAGGTCATGATCTCACGGTTCGTGGGTTCGAGCCCCGTGTCAGGCTGTGTGCTGACTGCCAGCTCAGAGCCTGGAGCCTGTTTCAGTCTGTGACTCCCTCTCTCTCTGACCCTCCCCTGCTCACGCTGTCTCTCTCTGTCTCTCTCCTAGAAATAAATAAAACATTTAAAAATAAAAAAATAAAAATAAAATAAAACGCCAACTACTTTGTCATTTTTCTGTCACTTGTTCTAGATTCACGGTCCAAATGACCAAGAAATGGTGCCTGTCTTACACTGTATTGGGGAAATAAGGAAGAATCTAATGGATGTTACTGCCTGAATCCCCTTGGGTGTCCATAGTTGGAAAGGGAGCCATTTGGGTTTCTCACCCCACTAGATTTTTTACAAAAGGGAGATGTAGTTTCCTAGAAAGAATGTCTACCATAGATGGAATACTTGTTTGGGCATTCCAAAAACAAGATTGTGGCTCCTATAAAAAGAAGTCACCCTTTTACCCTCTATGCTGCTAGGATCTAGATATTACTGATGCCTCCTTTTTAATTTTTCTTGTACCTTTGCCTTCTTCCCCATTCTTTACATGTTTTCTGAGCCTTTTCCTCTGTTGCCTGAACTACCCCTCCTTGGCTACGATCCTTAGGATGCATGTAAGAGAAAATTCTAGCTCAACCCATGCAAACAATAAGGACATTTATTACCACCTATATCAAGCAGGCCAGAATTACAGATAGGCCCCAGGCACCATGGATCTGGGTTCTGGTTCTGTTTTGCTTACAGTCCTCTTCACTTTCCTCATGTCCATATATTGGCCCTAGTCACAAGCTGGCTGCGAAATGGCTGACACAGTCTAGACATCACATCCATATATAACAACATCAGTGGAAAGAGAGGAACTTCTCTTGTCTTATGATTCTTTTGGGAGTATAGTGGATGCTGGCAAGTGCTGGCAATTTCAGGATTGGAGCGCCTGCAGCTGTCAGCCCTTTTTGGAAATGCTCTTTATAGATGATAACTGCCTAATCCACGTTCACCTTCCCATCCTGGGAGTGGCCAATATCCAATAACACAGTTATTAACTGTGTTATTGGATTTAAGTGTATAAAGGTGCAGCCTCCTCCCCCTAACTCAGAACAACTCTGCATGACCATCTTCAGAGTTGTTTGTGGTGGTGGCTGAGGTCCCTTCCCAGAGAAAATATCACAGCTGAACTCCCTCTGCCCCCTCTTGTTGCCCTCGCCTTCATCCCACAGGTATTGATCCTAAGTGCACTCCTCTACGAACTTCCTGCCTCTTCATTGTTTTCTCAGAGCCTGCTTTTTAGGTAACATGATTTATAAGAAGGTAAAGAAATCTTTCTGATGTCCCCTCACATTTTAGTGCCCCACTGTGTCACATGCACACCTGTAAATGGACCCCTGGGAAGCTGGCCCAATTGGCTTAGGACAAGCAGGATTTGGCTCTGAAGCAGGTGATGGGGTCAGAGTCCCCTAATCCTTGCGGAGCATTGGTGGGAAATGAACAAAACTGGGTTCTGCTAGCAGTAAAGATGCAGAAAATGGATGTTGATTGGCGATCAGCAGTGTTTGAGGAATCGGCTTCTGTCTCTGGGTTTCCCTTCTTTCTCCTGGCACCCACTGCCATGGCCATCTTCCTCAGAGGCTGCCTTGTACATGTCGCTTTCATGCTTTAAAAAAAACCCTAAACGGATAGACACAGATCACGCTACAGATAATTTCAGTCTTTTCATTTTCTTACTTTTGCTCCAACCCACTCAGAGAAACAACATATGCCTATGGGTCACAAGGGCTTGTTACTGTTTAACTGCAGAAGGGATCCTGGAAGAAGAAAGAAAGAAGGGCAGCCCCTTCAGGGTGCTGCAAGTCAGGCTCTGCAGAAGCAGGTGTTTTTCACAACCCTGGGAAGCCATACGGCCGTCGCCCTAAGCATCACTCACCTATAAGTCTTAGGCTCTAGGATTAAGTACATAGCTTTTAGCCTGCTCTTCAAGAACCTGTATGACTTTGGCTTTAATTATCCTCTCCAGCTGCTTTTCCCACTGTCCCCTTCCGTGACCATTTCGCTCCTGTCTTAGTGCAATGCACATGCCCACTTCCACGCTTCTGGTCACATTGCTCCCAGGCTCCATTGTTCAAAACCTGCCTTAAGCTGTGCCTCCTCCATAATGGCTTTCCCGACACCATCAGCCCATCTGGACCTCTCGTTGACCACACCACCCCTAGTGTCACCCAGCACACGCTCAGAGTTCACAAAGTCTTCTAACCCACTAAAACATCGAATGCGGATATATATTTTTTAAGATTTTATTTTTTTAGGGGCGCCTGGGTGGCTTAGTCGGTTAAGCGTCCGACTTTCGCTTAGGTCATGATCTCGCGGTTCGTGGGTTCGAGCCCCGCATCGGGCTCTGTGCTGACTGCCAGCTCAGAGCCTGGAGCCTGTTTCAGTCTGTGACTCCCTCTCTCTCTGACCCTCCCCTGCTCACGCTGTCTCTCTCTCTCTCCTAGAAATAAAAAAAAAAAAAAAAAAAAGATTTTATTTTTTTAAACCGTCTCTATACCCAACATGGGGTTCAAACTCACAACCCCAGGATCAAGAATCGCATGCCCTACTGACTAAGCCAGGTAGGCACCCCATCAAATGCGAATATTTCTATATGCATTCCCAGCTTTTGCCCTAATCACAGTCCAGGGTGGTCCTGGATGTGACCACCCTATAAGTTAATGCCACAAAGACACAGGCCCAATCACTTCAAGAACATTACCAAATAATAAACAAAAGTTTATGGGGATGTAGATGCTGGAGAGTCAAGAACCATTCATTCAACAGCTAAGGGTCTTAACCTTTAAAACTCAAACAACCATCTCGTCTCAATAATTTCTCACAAAAATAAACACAGGGAATGTGGAAATCCCAAATGCTAGTAGCCTCTGGTCAAATTCTTAAAGTGTTCCATGTGTGAGCGACTGAAGTGTGGAAACCCTGTGGTGTAATTCCTGATATCTCCAAAGCGCCTTTCCATATAGTCACGTCCTTGATGAATGAATGTTAAATTATCAGTCCTCATGCTTTGAGTAATTAATTTTATGGTGAGAAATGTCACCTCAAATAAGTATTAAGAAATTACACAATTAAATGTATTAAGGCATTCAGTGTAAAGCCCTCAAGTGTTCAAGTTTCTAAACCTTGTGCAAACAATAGGAATTCATTCGTTTACTTAAAATGTGTTTTTGGAATACCTACCATGTACTCTTTGTTAGTGCTATAAAGACAATGATGAGCAAATCAGTCACTGTCCCTACTTGTATCAAAGGCATCATAGTCTATCAGGGAATACAGATATTAGTCAAATACAAATATTTTTACAAATAGATAAACACTATGGTGGATTCAAATGATTCACACTAATAGGTACATGCTTGGAAGCACATGTTTCTGTTATCTCCTGCTGCATCATGAATCATCTCAAAAGGTAGTGACTTAAAATAACAACCATTATTTACTTTGCAGTTGCAGGGGTTGACTGGGTTCCTCTGCACGGTTCTTGCTCAGCATCTTTCACATAGTTGCAGTCATACACTGACTGTGGTTGGAGGCATTTTGAAGGCTTCCTCACTCCCCTGTCCAGCACTTGGTGCTAGCTGTCGACTGGGGTCTCATCTGAGCTGTCGGGTGGTACGCCCATATGTGAAACCGTCATGTGACTTCTGTACGCCACAGTTGCTGGCTTCTAAGAGTGAGTAGCTCAAAAAACAAACAAACAAACAAAAACAGACAAAGCTGTATCACTTCCTGTGACCTAGCCTTGATCACTTCTGGCATAGCCACAGACCCACCTTGGTAAAGAGGGGAGCGTGTAGAGTTCCCTTGATGGGAGGAATGTTCAGTGTCACATTGTGAAGAAACAGGGATGGGGGAGGGCTGTTGTTGCAGCCATCTTGGAAAATACACAGCACATGAAACATTCAGACTTAAACTTATCTACTAGGGAGCCTGGGAAAGCTTCCCTGAATTTCTGTTGAAGATGCAATCTGAAAATAAGATGTTACCTAGAATAAGGGGTGGGGAAAGCAAGCAGAAGGAAGAATATGTGCAAAGACCCTGAGCCAAAGGAACAGAGCACAGACTGAAAGGTCCTGAATCTCTTCAGTGTATGTAGAGTTGGAGATATATCTAAACAATCAAGAGAAGTTATATAGTAGGGTCAGGCTACACATAGGGCAGGCTAAAGGTGTAGGGTTATGAGTTCTCAGTGTTCAGCCAGTGATTAAAGTTCTGACTGTGGATGAGATCACTTAGGGAAAGAGTATAGAGATTCTCATGGATTCTAACATTCAGTGGTTTCCCAGAGACTGGTGGGTGGCCAGAGGCTAAGGAGCATGCAGAGTGGTTGGAGGAATGATAGTGTGAGGTCCTGGATGCTAAATAGTATTAGTGTTCCTAAATGTGACGAGTAGTCACTAGTGTTGGATGCTTTTGAGAAGTGTATAAAGATGAGGACTAAAACACACCTGTTGATGCAAACAGTATGCAGTTTGTAACAGCAAGAGTTATTTCAGAGGAGCAATGTGGGACCCAGATTGGAGTAGGTTGATAGAGGCAGAGTTCAGACAACTTTTTTGAAAGGGAAAGAAAGAGTTGGAAGAAAACAATACAGCATGACCATCATGCAATAGCATGCATTTGAGAGTAAAGTATACCAAACATGAAGTTTCCTCGCACCATCATACACTCAAGAGACACATCACTGGTGTATTCTTATAAAGAGAAGGGAGCATGAGGTATGTGAGGAAAGTGCCTATGACATATACATTCCAAACAGACAGAAATTGAACCCACTCCATCCAGCAAAGAGAGAAGGACTTGAGCAATGTAGGAAGGCTTCAAACAGCCACCTAAAAAATACTAACGTAGAATCCCAAAGCTGATAGCTCAGAATCTCTTTTTAGCTTGGGTGTGTTCAACTCTTGTGGGCCTTTGTGCAAATCTTGTAACTTTTCCATGCCTCAACTTTTCTTTGGCTCTTTACCAGGGTCAGAGAAAGGCTGATCCTTGAAAAGCACTCAGAACAAAAAGTCCAACAGGATTTGACTAAATTGAGCATTTGATTAGTTATCACTAATCGTATGATGCAACCCAGGAAGGACTATTAACTCATTGTTCCTAAACTTGGCTTGTTTTTGTACTTGGCTGGGGCCCTCAGAGCTCTGGCCAAGCAGCAGGGTTTCTGCGTGTGCTCTGGCCTCCCTGAGGACCTCACAACGAGCCAGAAACTCTCAGGATCCAAGAGAGGTCTCGGGGAGAAGGAGGAGAAAGGGCATGGGTACAACCATGGGGAGAGGCTGCCTGTACCATCCACACACATACAGGGCTTGTGTGTTAGCTGCTTTTGCAGCTGGAAGCCATTCTTTTTTTTTTTTTTTTTAATGTTTTATTTATTTCTAGGAGAGAGAGAGAGACAGAGTGAGCAGGGGAGGGTCAGAGAGAGAGGGAGTCACAGACTGAAACAGGCTCCAGGCTGGCAGTCAGCACAGAGCCCGACGCGGGGCTCGAACCCACGAACCGCGAGATCATGACCTGAGCGAAAGTCGGACGCTTAACCGACTAAGCCACCCAGGCGCCCCAGCTGGAAGCCATTCTTGAGCTCAGTCTCAAAGACTAATTTTCCAGTCTAGGTCCTCGCAGTGATGCTGACCTTTGGGTTGATTCTAAGAGAGTAAATGAAAGCTTTCCCTCTCCTCCAACACATCCTTCTTTGACTTGAAACATGTGACCGGGCTGTTACCTCCAGCAGATGCTTTCTGGATGAATCAGCATTCTGAAAGACAGAGGCACCAGGTTGTGCCAACATCAACAGAATCGGCAGGGATTAAGAGGAGGGAAGGGGAACAGTTGAGTGGAGGCAGCCTTCAAGCAGGGGGTCAGTTGTATCATCTTCAAAGTTGGCAGCCGCAAGAATCTTGCTGGGAATAAAGGGTGAAAAGGCCAAAACTGCCTCTGCAGCATCCTGAACAGACCCCACTGGGCCAAGGACTGGGGTCTTCTTTGAGAAATCCGTATCCTCAAGGTTGGAAGCCTATCTCTGAGGATCCAGATCACCTTTCGGCAAAAAGCATCCCCAGTGTCAAGCTAGTTACCAGTCCCTTTCAGATGCCTAGCCTCTGGGGCAGCCATTGATTGTTTCCTCATCACCCCATCAGAGTCTTCCTTCCTGCCTCTCCAGCTTCTCTGCTCTTCTGTTAGGAAGGGGGAGGAAGGCCATAAACCATATTCCAACCGAAGGAGACGGGTTTGAGGTTATAGCCCTCAGTCCTTCGAGGAAAGAGGTTATGTCACAGGATCTAACTGATGCTTCCATTATCTGTCAGCCTCTAGTCCTGGGTCATGTTCCCTTGTATCTATTTCCACAGGTCCTGCCTGGCAAGAGAAAAAAAAAAAAAAAGACCTTCCCCTTTGGAACTCAGATGTACCCTGTGGAGATCCACTAGCTCATGTTTGCTATGGCTTCCTTCTCTTTCCCCTCCTCTGCTTGTATATTTCTGCTTTCCTTTTCTTCCCTTACCTCCAGTGTCCTCGAGGAATTCGTCCACCACACTGACTTCATCTTTCACCTCCATGCAAGCATTTCAGATCCCTACCCCTCTCCTCAACTCTCCTACTGAATTGCAAATTATCTCAGCACCAGACGTCTCCACGTTGTTGTTTCACCTGCACTGCCGCCATCTTAGCATATTCAAAACCAAGTTTATTTTCTCTCCACACTGGCTCCTCACCTGCATCAGTCTGAGTTCAACTAGAGAAGTCGAGTCAGTAGGGGATATATATTGCATAAGGCCAGTATGGGTTTGAAAATTGCTCTTATGCAATTGTGGGAGCTTGCTGACCAGTCTCCATTTGGCTATTATCTCTGAGTCTAATGCTGGCGTTTGAAGTTCACGGGGGCAGGCAGTAGAGAAGGAAAGCTATGAGGTGGAGGGGGGAGATCAAGTGCAGAGTGGAACCCACAGGCTTGGGGTGGAGCCCTGTGGGGAAGGGCTATAACCTATGTCGGTTCTTGTTGCCTCTGACCATGGTGACAAGGGTATCCAGCGGAAGTGAGGCTCTTTATCACAGAGCTAAACACATACACCTAACCTAGGAGCCAGGCTGAGGGAGGATCAGGGAAGGCAGGGCACTTGCAGACCCAGCTGCTGCTTCCCATCAACGAGGTAAGTCAGAAAATTGGCAAGGTGAGAACCACAGTATGGCTACCGCTTCCCTTCCAGCCTCCAGATTCCCTGAGAATCTCCCTTGTGACTGACCCTAACTGGAAACAAACAAGAGAATGAATTCTGGGAAATGTAGCTCAGCCTCGCCAAGTTGACTCATTACAAAGCCATTAAAATCCACCCCTAGTCAACTTAGCATACATATATACCTCCTTGAAGTATACTTAATCTCTGAAGAAAGACCATCTCCAAGTCCTACTTCTGCATAGCATTATACAACAATCCCACATACAACTAAAAAAAAAAAAAAAAAAAGCTAACTTTTTCCCCGGAAGAGAATCTCAAAGTTCCATTTTTGTCCTTGGGTGACATTCATTCTTTTCCAAGTTGGTTCACATTCTTCCTTTGATATCTTATCATTTAAATCCCGAGATATAAAGTTAAGTGTTACTAATACATCTTGTGTTAGATGATAAAGGGATGTAAACGATAAACAAAAATATCTGGTTAACATATATACAAACACCTATATTAAGATGAGGAAGAAACATTCATAGCTATTATAGTTGTTGTCTCTGCAATGGTCACAGGGCCCAAGCTGATATTTATGACCGTCTCCTTCCTACATTCTACCATTGCATATTCTTTTTGCCGTCAGCAGGCACTTCGGCTGCTGGCCTTTGCTTGGTGGGGTGTCACAAACTCTCATTCTTTAAAAAAAATTTTTTAATGTTTTATTTATTTCTGAGAGAGAGAGACAGCATGAGCAGAGAGGGGAGGGTCAAAGAGAGAGGGAGACACAGAATCTGAAACAGGCTCCAGGCTCTGAGCTGGCTGTCAGCACAGGGCTTGAACCCACGAACCATGAGATCATGGCATGAGCCAAAGTCGGACGCTTAACCAACTGAGCCATCCAGGTGCCTCCAAACTCGCATTCTTGAAGGCTCCGGGATATTAGCAGCCTTGCCTGAATTGGGTTTGTTGTAATTTTCTGTTGACATTAATCATAGGCCATGTAGCACCTTGAGGGTTTCCTGCTTTCCAGATATTCTCCTTATGCCCATTGTGTGATAGTAGCAACACTATTTCTCCCTGATCGTCAGGATCAATCACCCCAACCAGAAAGTCACCCCCTTCTCTGCTGTTCATTCAGTGGCACGAGGAGCCCAGAGGGCCCAGGCAGTGGTCTCAACTTCCATTTCAGTGGAATCATTGTGGGATCCCCTTGATGGAAGCATTCCTGTCTTTGGAACTGAAGCTTCTAGACCCACAGAGCCTATACATCACCGGGATGAGAAGTGACATTTTGCAAATGGAACACTAGAGCTAAGAGTGAAGAGTGATCACTTCCCATTTTCACCACTGTACTCCTGGATTGGTGAATAGTGGTTAGGGTCAAAACAGCTTCGTATATTGGATGCTTACTCAAAACATATACAACGTCCAGGAGGACCTCGCCCAGGCCAGCAATGCACTTAGCTGGTGCATTAACCATGTCTTCAAAAGGCCACTCTACTACCTTTAAAAAAAAGCAAAAAAAAAAAGTTTACTTATTTTGAGGGCGGGGGATAGAGAGTGAATAGGGGAGGGACAGAGAGAGGGGGAGAGAGAGAATCTCAAGTAGGCTATGCACTGTTAGCATGGAGATCATGATCTGAGCTGAAACCAAGAGTCAGATGCTTAACTGACCGAGCCAGCCAGGCTTCCCTACTTCCGTTTACTTTCAGGTATTTTTATAGTTTGAGAGAGAGTGTGAGTGAGCTTGAGCAGGCTCACGCAAGGGAGGGGGGGGGACAGAGAGAAAGTGAGAGGGAGAGAATCCCAAGCAGGCTCCCTGGTGTCAGCGCAAAGCCCAGTGTGGGGCTTGAACTCACAGACCATGAGCTGAAACCAAGAGCCAGAGGCTTAACTGACTGAGCCACCCAGGTGCCCCAAGGCCACTCTACATCCCTCAAGCTGCTTCAGGATGAGGGGGACATGGTAAGACCGGTGAATTCCGTGAACATGGGCTCATTGCCTCACTTCGTTTTATGTCAAGTGAGTCCTTTGACTGGAAGTAATCCTTGTAGGAAACCATGACGGCACACAAGGAATTCTGTAAGTCCTGCCTCCTAGGTGGATTTCCCCTCAACATTGTTCCTCGGGGCTGTCAGAGAGTAAGGCTGCAGTGTTGACCAGAGATGTAGGCTGGAAGAGAGAAGGTAACGTAGCAAAAGTAGGTGCCATGGGCATTTGGGCCACTTCCTGATGCAACTTACTTGTGCCTTCAGGACCTGCAGGAGCCTGACTACATATACAGTAAAACCTTGCATTGTAACTTGTTCTGCGAGTATCCCGCAAGACGAGCAAACGTTTCTAATAAATTTTAATTTGATGAACGAGCGATGTCTTACAATACACCTAACGTCACGTGACCACAATTGAGCCATGGGTCTTGAAATTCGCTTTGATTTATAAGTGCTTTTGATACCAAGCATGTTTCTGCAACAAATTATGCCTGCAAACCAGTTTTACTGTATATCACCTCCAACTGATCAAAGACTGCTGCTCTACACATGCAACTGTATGGCTTGGCTGTTGAACAACAGTCCATGACAGTCAGCTCAGATTACATGGTAACTTGGTGACCCATGGTTAGGCATTCAGTCCCTAATAATGCCCAGTGTCAGGCCAGAATTGTTTCTAGAAAGGAGAGTAGGAATCGAGAAAAGGTGGCAGGGATTACTACCAGTTTGAAGGGTCAGGTTTTGCTTCCCCTATAGGAGCTTGCCAAAGACTTCAACTTGCGTCCCTGCCTGCCCTTGACACCTTGATTACCACCTTAACCTGCTCCTGGGTCATCTTGTAGAGTGGCATCTTTTGTCATTCTGAGCCCCACTCAGAGCTAGCATTTCCTAGGTCACATTGACACAGTGCCTCTTTGTTTTAAAATTTGGGGGGCAAGCCTGATTGGCCTGCCTGGGACCTGTGTTTACCTCTCTAGTGACCGTGTCTCAGGAATAAAGTTCTAGCATTGACCCACCCTGGTTCCTGTAACCATGCCCATGACCAAGGTTTGGAGTGGCTGTGGTTGGCAGGTCCCCTCCCAAACCACATGAGCAGTTCCCCCACATGATGTTTTTCCTCGGAGTTAATCATCAAGTGAGGGAAATGCCCTTCCCCGAGGTGAGATAAGGCTTTGGTTAAGTCCTGCCCCTCATAACGAGGCCCATTTTTTAAAAATGTTTATTTATTTTTGAGACAGAGACAAAGCATGAGCAGGGGAGGGGGGCAGAGAGAGAGGGAGACACAGGATCTGAAACAGGCTCCGGGCTCGGAGCTGTCAGCACAGAGCCCGATGTGGGGCTCGAACCCACAAATTGTGAGATCATGACCTGAGCTGAAGTCGGATGCTCAACCGACTGTGCCACCCGGGTGATCCTAGAGATGGGCCCGTTTGTGCAGAGATGGCTCTGAGCGTACTTCAGCATGATTATTCTTCCCCTCCCCCTGCCAGAGCAGGTGGGGGTCTCTCTTGGACCTTCATCGTGAAAACCTGGTAGGGTTCTTGGAGGCAAAGCCCACAGCAGTATGGGAGTTTCTGCTGTGGCTCAGCCCGAGGAGTTTCTCATGCTCCTAACAGTCCACACTCAGCTTCTGGCAATTTTTCTAGATTGCCATTTATGTGTTTCTACCAATGTATGGGTCCCGGGTCTTCTGCTCCAGGGAAGCCTATCTCCACTGTGACTATCTGAATATGCCTGTCTTTCCGGATAGTGATGGGTGACGCTTTGCCCTTGAAAATGCACTTCTTTGTTGGGTCCGTGAAAAGGCACTGATTTTTCTGCTTGCCTAGCCTTTTCTGGTTGCCAAGACAGGAATGATGGCTTCCAAGCACGTGGCAATTGCAACTGAAAGCCATTAATTACCTTGTTCAATCTCTGCGTTCTTTTATTTCTCAATTCTTGGTATGGCCTCCTGTTCCTACTTTATAAAAGCATTTTCCTTGAACCTGTTACTGAATACACTGAATAGGTATTTTCTGAAATTGCTTTACCTTTTTTTTTTTGTAGCTTATTTTTATAAAAGAGGTGACTTCCTTTGAATCTTTAAAGCAAAAATATTTCCTTTACCTTATGCTGCAGACATTTTTCATACCCTAGAGCTTGTATTGTTTCATTCTGAATATTTATCTTAGAAAAGAAATCTCTTTAAGCCAGGGGATTGTAAACAGATACTATTCTTGGACTAGCCTTAGCTTTTTGATCTTGACCTCGAGCATTCTTACCTTAACCCTCTCAGATCTGGATATTTGATAGACACCAATCAGCCAAAGTTCCAGCCCAATGCACCCTGCACCCTATCTTTCTGGCCTTCCTTTAGCGTGATTCCAATAGACTGAGGTCAAATTTCCTTGCCCTTGTCTTGAGTCGCTAGAAACTTGCAGAGTCTACTCTAGTTTGTGCTTCATATGGGAACAGTATGCAAAAAGCAAAATCCGTGGGACGTCCTAATGGCTCAGTCGGTTGAACATCCAACTCTTGATTTCAGCTCGGACCATGATCTTATGGTTGTGAGATTGAGCCCTGAGTCAGGCTCCGCACTGACAGCACTGAGCTTGCTTGGGATTCTCTCTCCCTCTGCCCCTCCCCCCACTCAGCCTTGCTTGCTCACTTGCTCGCTTTCTCTCAAAGTAAATAACTTTTTTAAGAAAAGCAAAATATGCTTTATCTCTGCTGCTCAAAGCAAGGTCCCTGGAGCTGTGCTGCTCTCTCTCTCTTTTTTCATTTTTTTCCTAGTGAGTCATGCTTATTGATTTTTTTATAAAAGCATTGGCCAATGATGGATTGGAAATTTTAAAATACTAGTCCCTTACTACAGATAGTTTGAGAAGCATCGATGCAGGCTGCATCGCTCCGGAGTGACTCCTTGACTTTGAGAAATGCCAGTCCATTTCATTTCCCAAGGTACAGGAGCCACCAACTTTCCCCTCAAACTTCCGGGCCCTTAACTCTTAACCGGATGTGGAAAGAGAAGCACTGGTTTGAAAGGGGAGGAGAATGAGTAGGGGACGTGATAAGGGTAAGGGGAGGGAAGGGCCTTGACTGATGTCCTCAGGAATCTGTCTCCTGCAGCAGGTAGGTGGCTGTCAGGTTCTCCTTCAGGGCTGTTTCTCAGTTGACAAATTCAAGGCATAAGGTAGGGGTGAATCCTGGGAATCCTCTTCCTTCTGCAGAGTGGGTCATTCTGCTCTGACTCGGGATAAGACTGTGGTGGGGTTTTTTTAAATTTTTTTAAAATTTATTTTTGAGAGAGAGACAGCATGAGCAGGGGAGGGTCAGAGAAAGAGGGAGACACAGAATCCAAAGACAGGCTCCAGGCTCTGAGCTATCAGCACAGAGCTTGATGCGGGGCTCGAACCCACGAACCGTGAGATCATGACCTGAGCCGAAGTTGGACGCTCAACCGACTGAGCCACCCAGGTGCCCCAAGACTGTGGTGTTTAAGCCAACCTCCTCACCCTGGCCCAGGGTGGAAATACACCTGCCAGGCTTTGATGTGTGTGTTCCCGCCTACTCGCCTCAGGCCTTTGCCCAGCACTCAGGAATGCTCCAGCAGACACTGTGAGCATGGCCCCGAGGTACCTGGGAAACTTTCTTAGTTTGGAAGCAACTAACTGGGTTGTGCTCTCATGGCGCAAAGTGGGAAGCCACTCTCCCTTCCTCTGTATCTGTGCACTTGGTTTTTAAGATCTAATGTAGAATGTCATATTTATGTCTATTTATCATTCAGAGTCCATACAGCATTGCTGCCTAGAGAGATGTTTGGAACCTACTTCTTGCATGCCTGACTTGGTGTCTCACGCCAACAATGTCTTTTCTTTTAAATATTTACTTATTTTTGAGAGAGAGACAGAGAGAGACATAACTTGAACAGGGGAGGAGCAGAGAGAGAGGGAGACACAGAATCCGAAGCAGGCTCCAGGCTTTGAGCTGTCAGCACAGAGCCCGAGGTGGGGCTCGAACTTACAAACCACAATGTCTTTTTTTTCAATTCGTTAATAGTTATGTCCAGCAGGACCGGAATGAGATCACAGCTCTGTGGCACCCCCTGAGTGACTCCTCTTCCTGTTTCCATCAACTCATTACCCCATCTTTTGGGTTCAGTTGTTTGACAGATGTATGAATCTACGTAACCTCCTATTTTCTAGCAAGATACTGTGGGACAAACTGATAACCTCTCTTCCTCCTCTTCCTCTGCCTTCATCCCTTCTATCTGAGAAAGGCCTGGAATAATAGTAATAGTCACGGGGTGCCTGGCTCAGTCAGTAGAGTATGCGACTCTTGATTTCCCGGTCATGGGTTCAAGGGTGTGGAGCCTATTTAAAAAATAATAATAGTAATAGTAATAATAATAAAACCTGATTGGAGTTTGCTTTAAGGTAGCAGAGAGAAAACAATTTTTTAACCATAAAACTTGGTATAACATTTTGTTTTTAGTTTTTTATTTGAATTTTTGTTACAGTTGGCACAGCGTTACATTAACTTCAGGTGGTACAACAGTGATTTGCTACATTACTCAGCGCTCATCACCATCAGGGTGCTCTTAATCTCCTTCACCTGTTCCACCCCCTCCCGCCTCTGTCACCATCTGTTCTCTGTAGTTCAGAGTCTGTTTTTCGGTTTGTGTTTTCCTTTGTTCATCTGTTTTGTTTCTTAAATTCCACGTATGAGTGAAATCATATGGTATTTGTCTGACTGATTTATTTCACTTAGCGTTATACAGGCAAGGAGTGCATAACACCGAGTGTATAACAAAGTGTATAACACCAAGAGTGGTATTTTGTATAATTCAGCCCGACGCGGGGGCTAGGAGAGAGCCAGGTGTTCCTTCTCAGCCCTGTGATAGAATTTGTGCTGGTTTTTAAATTATTTTTTTAACATTTCATTATTTTTGAGAGATAGGGAGAGACCGACAGAACAGAGCACAAGTCGGGGAGGGCCAGAGAGAGAAGGAGACACGGAGTCCGAAGCAGGCTCCGGGCTCTGAGCCATCAGCACAGAGCCCGATGCGGGGCTCAAACCCACAAACCGTGAGATCACGGCCTGAGCCAAAGTCGGACGCTCAACTGAGCCACCCAGGCGCCCCAAGACTTTGTGCTGGTTTTTATGAGGAGAGCTTGCTTCAGAGGTGATCTAGGAAAGGAAGGCCACTGGACCAAATAATCTGGACCTGGAATTTGGGGTGCACATTCACCTCTGCTCACCCCGAGGAGACATTTTGACAGCGCCTGGCATTTTTTGGTTGTCACAACTTGGAAAATGAGGTGTTTTACTGGCATCTGGTGCATAGAGGCCGGGGATACTGCTAAATATCCTTCGGTGCACTGAAGGCTACGCTCAACAAAGTAGTATGGAGCCCCAAATGTCAATAATGCCTAGGCTGAGAAAGGCTGGCCTAGACTTTGGCCCATTCTGAAACTTACCCCACTGAGCATGGAGGAACAAAAATATGCATCTGGTTAGGGGCACCTGGGTGGCTTAGTCGGTTAAGCATGCGACTCTTGATCTTGGCTCAGGTCATGATCTCTCAGTTGTGGGTTCGAGCCCCATGCGGGGCTCTGTGCTGACAGTATAGAGCCTTCATGGAATTCTCTTTCCCTCTGCCCCTACCCCACTCGTGCTCTCCCTCTCTAAAAATAAATAAACTTAAAAAAAATTTTTTTAAATATGCATCTGGTCAAACTCCAGGCCACATCCCTAAAGATTGTAGTTTCATCGATCTGGGGTCCAGCCCTGACATGGTATTTTCTCAAAGCTCACCACCCACCCCTCCGACTTCTTGTGGGTGGAGAGGCTGGTCTGATGGAGGCCACAGATGAGGCTGATCTCCCTCATTTTCTTGTGACTGGTGGGGGCGTCGTTAGTGAAGGGTTGTTGGCTCCTTTGGGAGGGAGCAGCTGTGGAGAAACCCACAGGAGATGCAGAAAACCACCTCCCTGCCTGCCCCCCACCCAGCCCTAAAGAAGGTAAGATGGAAGTTCAAAACAGGAGCTTTTGTGAAATTAGGAAATGGGCTTGCCCTCTAGATAAAAGAATTCAAAAACCTTCTGGATGGATGTTCCCAGGGCCCTTAGCCTAGCTGGTGGACCAGACTGCTTGTGGCAAGGACAAAGTTCCCTTCTACCATGTATGTGGTCCTTGCCAAGACACAGAGCTCCCTGCCCCAGACGTAGCGGGATTTTGACTCCCACTTGCCCCTTCTTCCGGGCATCTTTGTACACTGCACAGCCTGACACAGCAGCCCTCATCGGAATTTGCCTTAGCTAAGATCTCTTTGGGGACAGGAAAGGAGGGAGGTGCTGCCTTGTGGGTTTACCAAAAAAAAAAAAGGGGGGGGGGAGGGAAAGCCTCGAAGAAACCAGATCCGTCCTGCAGGCAGCCTAGAAACCCTATCCTGATGCCAGGCCACAGGGTGGAGGCTTCAGGCTGGTCCTGGTGTCCTTGGAGGTGGTAGGGAACAGCCCAGGAAATGGGGAACTCTGGTTGCAGGAAACTACAACAGCTGGATTCCCAAGACTGGGAGTGAGACAGGGAACTTTCTGTGCCTTGCGCTTGTCCATCAGCCGACCCTGGAAAGAGAACCTCAGGCCCCATTCCAAACCGCAGTGCAGCTGGCACCCAGGCCAGCCCTTGATTCATTGCCTTACAAAAGGGGAACAGAAAGGCTGTAGTATGGACGCTGATGCCGGCAGAACAGCACACCTAAGTTCAAATCTCCTCTCAGCCCATAACGGTGAACTGCGCAAGTTTCCAAACGTTGGTGTCTTCTTGGGTAAAACGGGCAGAATAGTACCAAACTTGAGACGTGCTCATGGGGGTCTAATCAGCGAACGTGGTCGTTAATAACGGGCGCCAGTGGCCACTCTGGACCTGATCGGTTGCCCCTTCTTTCTGTGTGACTCACGCAGCTCTCTGCACAGATGACAGTATGGGGGCCCGGGATCTGGGAGGCCGTTGGGCACCAGTGTGTGTGTTCGGGGTGAGCGGAATAGGAACGCTGGAAAATATTCAGAATCATCGGGTGTGCTAGGGCACGCCCCTGGCGCTCTCCGGCCCTGGGGGGGAAGCCCCGCTTCCAGAAGAAGCGCTGGCACTGAAGGAGGGGCTGGGTCGGAGCCCCGGACCGCGCCAGCGTCCCGGGGAGGCGGAGGGAGGAGGGCAGGCCCCGGGCGGGAGGGACGGAGGAGGGAGAGCGGCGAGAGGAGGAGTTTTCCAGCTCGGCTTCGCCCGCTCGCCGCGCAGCCCCTCGGCGGCGTCCGTCTCCTCCGCCCCCTGGAAGCGCGCAGCGCCGCGAGCCGAGCGAAGCGCCGGCGCGCCATGGGGAGCCCCGCACTCCGAGCCGCGCTGCTGCCGCTGCTGCCGGTGCTGTTGCTGCTGCTGCTGCCGCGGGTCCCGCCGGTCCGCGCCTTCCCAGGTAGGGCCGGGGGCGGGGCAGCCTCCCCCGCGGGGCGCCCTTTGTCTCTCCGGGACTCGGCTTCGGCGGGCCCCCGGGAGGGGTGGGTGGCGCGCGGCGGGCTCGCCTCTGGGCGCCGGGAGGGGAGAGCTGGCCGTCTGCCCCCGCCCGGCGCCGCGGACCCTCCGCGTCTGGGCATCCAGGGGTCCGGGGCCAACCCGCATTGGCGCCCGAGGCCACGGGGGGACGTTTGGCGGCGGGCTGCTTTCTCGCCACCTGGAGTTGTGCCTGTCACGCGGTGGCGCGCGGCTGAGGCCCAGGGGGCCGGCAGCTGGTCCTGGAGGGAGCCCCTGCCCGCTCCCACTAGAGGTCTCGGGCCACCCCCGGGGCTGCAGGGCACGAGCCACGGGAGAGCGGCTCCTGTGGACAGCACAGGCGGGGCCTCTCCCGCACCCCCCAGCCCCCCCTGCTGGGGATTCCGAGAAAGTCTGCGCCTCTAGAAGAGAGTTGCCAGCTGAGAGTGGTGACTTGTGGCATGCGCTCCGTTAGCCCCAGGGAAACTGGACGGCACACGCGTGACTCTGTGAGGCAGGGGGTGTGGCTTCTTGTTGCTGGGGGGCGTGGTCTCTAGCATCTAGGAGCCCCTGGTGGTTATTAGGACCCTCTTGGTGTTGGGGGAAAAAAACCCCTAAAACCTTTGGAGATGTCCTTTTAAAAAGCTCCAGCCAGCTTTCTCATCTGGGAGTCTTAGGTTAGCCAAGAGCTTGCACCCCTCTTCCCCTGGAATGGAGAAGAAATCTAGGGCCGCTTTTTAATTTAGTGCTGATGGGAAGGTGGGTGACATGGGCTTTAGGGCGTGCAAACATTTGGCTCTGTGTTCAACAGTGTGGGTATTTTAAATCGGGGGTCTGAGGAATGAACCTACGAAGTTCTGGACGAGGGGTGAGGGGTGGTGGAGGGTGCCCCAGATGGTGTGCTTGGGAGATGTAGGGACAGCTGCTGGAAATACTCCGTACATCCACAAATGGATGAGGGAATCAAACAAATGTATAAAGTGATAAGCCGGAACCTTTGTGTTTTGAGCAAACCTTTGTGATTCAGGGCAGAGTAGAAAGGAGATCTAATTAATCCTCGGCCCCAGGCAAGTGCCATTCCCATGGCCCCCACTCCCCTTTAGTGGGAGTTGGGTTCAAATGAACCTAGTGGGGAAGGGGAGGTTGATACTGGACAGGGAGCAGAGGAGAAGTTGACTGTCTACACGCTGAAGTAAGAGGTGTCTCTGAGCTGCCTGTACTTCTGCTGGGACCTTTCACAGCCAAGGGGCCTCGTCTCTTTTTCCATCTGCCCTCCCTTTGCTCTCCGTTCTCCCAGCTTCTACCCTTATATAGTGTAGCCTGTTGCCAGGGCCCAGCCATCCACAGAATCATGGGTTTGCCAGTTTGGGTACTCCTTTCTGCCTTTGGAGAGCTGCCCCCTGGCTAGCTTGGCTCGCTCTGCCAGCCAGGAGGCTGCCCCCAATTTGGTACCTCTTGGTGGGGTCTCTCAGGAAATGTGCTCTTCTGGGGCTGTTGAATCCAAAGGAGGGAATTTTAGTCCAAACCACAGGTTTGGGAAGGCTGGGGAGGGGAGACTCTCTAGGCCAGTGGGTTCCCAGGGGAATCATGTTAGCTGAGGTCACCCCGAGGGCTGGGTGACAGAGAAGTGTTGCAGATCATTTCAGAGGTACTCCCGGAGGCGAGTGGATTATGTCTCCAGTGAGAGAAGGTAAGAGGCCTGGAACCAAGAACCTCTGAAATCACCACCCCTCTCCATTATGTAACTGTCTGAGATTTAACAGCCAATCTGTCAGAGTGAGAGGAAATCATTCCCATTCCGACTCCTAGAAGGTCTCTGGAGTTCTTCCATCTTTGAATTTGATGCAGCTTTCCTGGCCATCTGATTCATTCTTCGTAGCCTCGCAAAGACAGTGTCTATAAAAATCCGCATGAAATCTATAGGAAGTTCATAGTAAAGTTGTCTGGTTGGTTGTTTGTATGCCTATAAGAGGAGTTTTTATTCTGTTCTCTTTGGGGTTTTTTTTCCAGGCATAATTGACATACAATGTTATGTTAGTTTCAGGTGTATATCATAATGACTTGCTATTTGTATACATTGTGAAATGATCACCACAAGAAGTCTAGTTACCATCAGTTACCATATGTACTTGAGGGTTTTTTTTCCTCTTGATGAAGACTTGTAAGGTTTACTCTCTGAGTGACTTTCAGGTACACAATACAGTATTATTAACTGTATTCACCATGCTTTATATTACATCCCCAAGATTTATTTATTTTGTAACTGGAAGTGTGTACCTTTTGGCCCATTTTGCGCACTCTCCATATACCCCACCACCCCAGTTTTGCAACCACCAATCTTTATCTGTATCTACGAGCTTAGGTTTTTTTTGTTTTTTAGATTCTACATGTAAGTGAGATCATAGGGTGATTTCTCCTTCTGTCTTATTTCACTTAGCATAATGTCCTCAAGGTACCATGTTGCCAACTGCATACGGCAAGATTCCATTCTTTTTTTTATGGCTGAATAGTATTGTTTTGTGTGTAATACACACACACACACACACATATATACACCTATACTATATATATATATATATATATATATATATATATATATATATATACACACACACCTATACATACACCACATCCTCTTTATCCATTCATCTATCGGTGGATATTTGGGTTGCTTTATATCTTGGCTTTTGTAAATATTGCTGCAATGGACATATGGGTGCAGATGTCTTTTCAAATTAGTGTGTTCGTTTTCTTCGGATAAATACCCAGAAGTGGAGTGCTGGATCATAGGGTAGTTCTATTTTGAGTTTTTTGAGGACCCTCCATACTGTTTTCCACAATGGCCGCACCAATTTACATTCTTACTAACAGTGCAAGAGGGTTCCCTTTTCTCCACATCCTGACCACACTTGTTGTTTCTTGTCTTGATGATAGCTATTCTGACAGGTGTGAGGTAATAGCTCATTGTGGTTTTGATTTGCATTTCCATTTTTATCCTGTGTTTAAACCAACTCTTGAGACCTCATTTCTGTCTGAGAGCTTGGAGGGTCACTCCCCGTCCTCCTGTGAGGAGGGCTGAAGATGGAGACTGAGCACAGGTGGGGACTGAGAAAGGCTCCGTGCGTCTTACGCCTGGAGAAAACCTGGTGAAAAAGTGTGGTTTCACCGGTCAGGAAAAAACAAGTGAGGTTTGCAAAAAGCCCGGCCAGACCACATCAGCCGAAGTAGCCCTCCAGAAGTGCGGCATTTGGAGATAAGTATTAGGAACTGAACACCTGGCTCAGGATATACAATTACAGTCTCTCCGGGAACAGCCCAAGCTGGAAATTTCTATTTGGAGTTAAAACCTGTAAGGAGCTGACAGAATTCGTCTTCATTAAACAGGGGGGAGGAAAGGGGGAATGCTGGAGAGAGCAGGGCATTTTCATCTAGCATTTTCTTCACCGAGATCACTTTCAGTCCCATGTATTGGTGTTACTGTTTCTCCTTTCACAGACGTGTGCGCTGACAGAGACACCAAAAACCATCCTTCAAAGCACTGTCTTCAAAGACTCCCACCTCATCAGCCCTCATGCTACAAGTAAAATAGAGGCGCTCTCTTTTTGATGATTCCTAGAACATTCTTGCTTTTAATCTCTCTCATTCTAACTCATTCTTTCTCTGGCCATATACTGGTTATTAAAATTTTTTTTTAATGTTCATTTATTTTTGAGAGAGAGAGAGAGAAAGAGAGACAGAGCACTAGTGGGGGAGGGGCAGAGAGAGGGAGGGAGACACAGAATCCGAAGCAGGCTCCAGGCTCTGAACTGTCAGCACAGAGCCCGAGGCAGGGCTTGAACTCACAAACTGTGAGATCATGACCTGAGCGAAAGTCAGACGCTTAACCAACTGAGCCACCCAGGCGCCCCCAGATATTTGTCTTTTAAAGTACAACTTTACTTTTATCATGTCACTCTCCTACAAAAGCAGCTCCCCATCCTCTCTCAAGGTAACTAGAACGTTCTCAACTATTTGCAGGGGAATGTACATTTGCTTCCAGCCTAAATTTTCAGTCTTTCTCTCCTGGTTTCCTAAAATGTGGCCAAAACAGACTACCCATTTTTTGCAGAGCTTGGCTCACCTCTTTCCTCTTCCTGATGATTACTACTTCCTGCACCTGGGATGCTCCCCCTCCCCCCACCTGTCTGCCCAGATTCTGCCCATCCTCCCATGACCTATGACCTCCTCTCTTGGATGAAACTTTTCTTTGGTCCCTTGAATGCAGAGCTTCTGCATTCCTTTAAACACCCATGGCGCTTCATGCTTGTCTTGTGTTTGTGACATGTGCTGCACATTATAAGAACGTACGCGTTTCTGTATACCTTTAGATGCTGAGCTCTTGAAGGCAGGCGCTACCATGACTTCGCCTTCTTTACATGTCCTGTGGTGCCTGGCTGAGCCCCTTGAGCCAAATGGGTATTTGCACTTATGGAGTTAATAGCCCCATAATTTGGCTGATGGGCCATTGGAGAGAAAGGGGCTGAGTGAAATATGCACAGGTAAACAGGGCTTTGTGCCACCATGAATCTACATGCGTAGGGACTGTGGCTTGCTGGCTATAGAGGTTGCTTTTAAATCCATGAACACCCTCTGTTTAAGCAATAACCTTCTCTGTTGGGGGCTGTAAGGCAAGAGACTTACTGCAGCCGCAAGCTGGAGCGTACATTTATTATTTTTGTTGGCCACTTTGCTACAGCCCCTTCCAAAGCGGTTGAATGGTTTCCTTAGTAAACGCGAATACGTATGCTACATCAGTTCTCCTTTCAGAGAACACAGCTGAAATGGGTGATTGAAGGTGAAGACTGAGTTTAAACAGAAGGTGTACTTTTGCCATAGTATGAAATTGTAGCGACCAAGTTATGATTAATACCCAGGTTCAAGATTATCCTCCAGCACAGCTGTGTGAATGGGTTCCAGGTCTTGGGGAGTTTCTCAAGCGAGCCCCTTAGTTCGCCATTGTGTGATTTCTGGACTGTCAGCTTTTTTGGGCCATTGTTTGTGGGAGTCTTTTAAGCCTGAACTTTTGTCTTGGATGTTTGAATGGAGTTCTGAAATGGAATCAGTTGCTCCCTTTTCTAATGAAACCTGGGCTCTACCCAGAGACTGGCTTTTTATTTATTTAATTTATTTTTTTACAGCTTTTTGAAAAAGTTTGTTTATTTTGAGAGAGACAGACAGTGCAAGTGGGGGAGGGGTACAGAGAGAGAGAGGGAGAGGGGGACAGAGAATCCCAAGCAGGCTCTGCTCTGTCAGCGTGAACCCCAGCACGGGGCTCGAACCCACGAAACCATGAGATCGTGACCCCATCCGAAACCAAAAATGGGATGCTTAACTGACTGAGCCACGCAAATGCCTTGATACTTACTTTTTAAAGTAGACCATGAATGATGGAGCGCTTGGGACAACAGGACAGAGAAGGTAAGGAATTCCTTCTCTCACAGCTTTCTGTCTTCTGGGGAAATAGACACCCAGTTATCTGTTGGTGGTGGGCGGTAAAGGTGGGTCGTCGGGTCCCAGGAGTGCAGAGAGGGCCACGCAGGAATTGGAGTCACGCTGATCGGCGGATGATGCCTGGGATGGAGGCACTGCAGGCCCAAGGAAGGTTAACGGAGGGGGCCTGTGGGCTTCTC
The DNA here is from genome assembly GCA_017311185.1 of Proteles cristata cristata. Lineage (NCBI taxonomy): Eukaryota > Metazoa > Chordata > Mammalia > Carnivora > Hyaenidae > Proteles > Proteles cristata. Next base: position 18,628 of record JAESUZ010000770.1, on the reverse strand, counting down.
TAAGAACACTTGGCAATTGGAAACAAAAACCTGCGTGGGTGTTCTTTTTCTGGAGAGAAAGCCTTTATCCCATTTCCAAACCACTACCTAGATCGTCTTCATGGCTTCTGCGAGATGTGCCTCAGAGTAGGGGAACTACGATTGAACCCATGAACAGGGCAAGGGGGGGTCTTGAGTTGTAACCAGCGGTACAATATCTCGTTCTCCTCCTTTAAAAAGCCACACCGAACAAAATGGGTGTAATCATCAGTAGTAATTGCCTTTGGGCCAGGGCTGGCAGCTTGGTGTGCCCTCACTTCCTATGGCATCTGTGGCCTGGGGGAGGGTCTTTAGTCAATATTTATGGATCAGTTAACTGAAGTAATTGTGACAGTGAATAAACATTCTATTTCAAGTATTCCTGCAGGATTTAACTGGAATTTCCAAGATGATACTTCCCAAAGAAAAAGGAATGCAAGATAGCAAGATGTCAGAGAAAATTTGCACTGCCCTGAACAAGAGACCCGTCTAGATAGGCGACAAGTCAGGGCATAGTTAATTGCTGAGGCTCTTGGATTTCAGATCACCCTGGGACACTATTTCCGGAGACTTAGAAACTCCAGAGAGTCCCAGGCGTGGGATTTTCTGATAAAAATGTAAGGGTAAAGCTTGTGTAAGAGAAAGGTCATTGGTGGCATTGCTAAGCTTCTGAGTTTTCCAGATGATAATTGGTTTCACCTGGATCGTACGGGTTGCATGGCGCCCTCGACTCAGAAACCTCTGGAGTGCTCATTCCGAAGCGGCATGATTCACTCGCCCGTAATCCTTAGCTCATACTGGATGCTTCTTTATGCATTATTCTCCAGGGAGGAGATAAATGGGTTTGGACGTAATGGCTTGGATTATCCCAGAGGTTTGGGGTTGTAAATTGAGGATACTGGTTTTTAAAACTTTTGCGTGTGAGTAATAGACAAATCCAAACATAGAACTGGGGGCAGGCTTTCTGCCTTGGCCTTGAAATACCACTGCACTATTTCTTCGTTCCTGCTCTTAAAGTGACCTGTCGTGTTGATGGGTCACATGTACCAGCAGCTTGTCTCACCTGCTGCCACTGGCTGTTCGTAGTGTCTGCCCAGTTGTGCCTAATGAACATCTATTTCTTCGATGCCGCTTGCACCCCAGGACCCTCTGACTGATGGATGACTCTGGCCTGCCACTTACTGTGTGGGTGGCTGAGCTGAATGACCCTGCCAGGTCCAGGGATCCAGGAATGTTCAAAAACACTGGTTAAATCAGGGCCACAGGGCACAGATTGGGCCAGGGTTTGGCAGGCCCCTGGTGGAGTGGAGAGGAAGTGGTGGCGTGGCCGTGTCCCCCACCTTCCGAGACTGCCCCCACATTGGCCGTGCCATGTAGGAACTCTGACAGACTTGTTGCCACTGACTCAGCATTTGTCAGACAAAGGCTCTAATTCCTTTAACTATCCAGTGTTGAAATCCTGTTTCCACTTAGATTTTAATTCAGCTTTCCAAGGGGGTGGAATCATATTGTTTCCCCATTAGTTACTCATGGATCTGAGGCCTCCGGCCATGTGAGCACATCTGGGCTCTCTCGTTCATTCTGTGTCCTCATGGCAGCTCTCAGTGGGTCTGTGGCATGAAGTCTGCCAGGGAGAACGCCTGTCCCAGGCTCTGTCTAGATCACCGGAGGAGTTTTCCATCCACATCCAGTCTCCCCGGTATGGGCCACCTGATCTCCAGAACCGTGGAATCTCAGACTGGTGGGGCCAGAGATGCAACTCTCTGTGTCTTCCTAATGAGCCTCTGAGGCTCAAGGAGTTGAAGGGATTTGTCTGGGTGACACAGGACGTAAGAGGCAGAGCTGGATTTAGAGCTAAGTGGTGGCTCCAGAATCCCCATCACTCTCCCCAGGGCAGGCACTAAATTCAGTTTTTGAGTAGCCGCTTTGTGTTCAGGCACCATGCTGGGCACCTGGGATAGGCAGGCCGGAATCCGTTGCACCATGTGCTCAGGTTGAGGGTGTATTTTGGTGCGGTTGTGTATATCAACAGTTAGCTGCAAAGTCAGGCTCTCATGTCCGGGATTGCTTGCGTGTTCCTCAAGGGCCGTGAGCCCCCAGATGCTCCCTCTCTACACCACTTGCTTTGAGCTCCTGAACTGGTATGTCAGGATATTCTTTTTTTTTTTTTTTTAATAGTTTATCATCAAGTTGGTTTCCATATAACACCCAGTGCTCATCCCCACAAGTGCCCCCCTCCATGCCCATCCCCCCCTTCCCCTCCTCCCCACCCCCATCAGCCTTCAGTTTGTTCTCCCCATTCAAGAGTCTCTCATGTTTTGCCTCCCTCCCTCTCCTCAACTATTTTTCCCCTTCTCCCACACGGCCCTCCATTAGGTTCCTCCTAATCCTCCTATACGTGCAAACATATGGTATGTATGGTATGGAAGGTATCTGTCCTTCTCTGCCTGACTTATTTCGCTCAGCATAACACTCTCAAGGTCCATCCTTGTTGCTACACATGGCCAGATGTCATTCTTTCTCATTGCCATGTAGTATTCCATTGTATAGATAAACCACATCTTCTTCATCCATTTGTCAGTTGACAGACACTTAGGCTCTTTCCATGTTTTGGCTATTGTTGAAAGTGCTGCTATGAACATTGGGGTCCATGTGCCCCTATGCATCAGCACTCCTGTATCCCTTGGGTAAATTCGTAGCAGTGCTATTGCTAGATCATAGGGGAGTTCTATTGTGAATTTTTTGAGGAACCCCCACACTGTTTTCCAGAAGGTCTGTACCAGTTTACATTCCCACCAACAAGGTGGGAGGGTGCCCGTTTCTCCAAATCCTCGTCTGCATCTAGAGTCCTCTGATTTGCTCATTTTAGCCACTCTGACTCACATGAGGTGGTATCTCAATGTGGTTTTGATTTGTATTTCCCTAATGAGGAAGGATGCTGAGCATCGTTTCATGTGTCCGCCATCTGGATGTCCTCTTTGGAGAAGTGTCTGTTCATATCTTCTGCCCATTTCTTCACTGGATTATTTGTTTTTTGGGTGTTGAGTTTGGTGAGTTCCTTATAGATTTTGGATACTAGCCCTTTATCTGATATGTCATGTGCAACTATCTTTTTCCATTCTGCCAGTTGCCGATTAGTTTTATGGATTCTTTCCCTTGCCCTGAAGAAGCTTTTTATCTTGATGAGGTCCCAATAGTTCGTTTTTGCTCTTGATTCCCTTGCCTTTGGGAATGTGTCAAGTGAAGAAATGGCTGCGGTTGAGGTCAACGAGGTTGTTTCTGGCTTTCTCCTCCAGTATTTTGATGGTTTCCTGTCTCACATTCAGGTCCTTTATCCATTTTGAGTTTATTTTTGTGCATGGTGTGAGAAAATGACCTAGTTTCATTCTTCTGCATGTTGCTCTCCAGTTCTCCCAGTACCATCTGTTAGAGAAGCTGTCTTTTTTCCATTGGATACTCTTTCCTGCTTTGTCAAAGATTAGTTGGCTGTACACTTTTGGGTCCACTTCTGAGTTCTCAATTCTGTTCCATTGGTTTATGTGTCTGTTTTTGTGCCAATACCATACTGTCTTGATGATGACAGCTTTGTAGTAGAGGCTAAAGTCTGGGATGGTGATCCCTCCCGTTTTGGTTTTATTTTTCAGGATTACTTTGGCTATTCAGGGTCTTTTATGGTTCCATACAAATTTTTGGATAGTTTGTTCTAGTTTTGAGAAGTATGCTGGTGCAATTTTGATTGGAATTGCATTCAATGTGTAGAGTGCCTTAGGTAGTAATGACATCTTGACTATATTTATTCTTCCTATCCATGAGCATGGAATGTTTTTCCACTTCTTTGTGTCTTCTTCAATTTCCTTCATAAGTTTTCTATAGTTTTCATCATACAGATCTCTTGTATCCTTGTTTAGGTTTATTCCTAGGTATCTTATGGTTTTTTGTGCAATTGTGAATGGATCAGTTTCTTGATTTCTCTTTCTGTTGCTTCATTGTTGGTGTATAAAAATGCAACCGATTTCTGTACGTTGATTTTTGTACCCTGCAACTTGGCTGAATTCTTGGATCAGTTCTAGTAGGCTTCTGGTGGAGTCTGTCGGGTTTTCGATGTAGAGTATCGTGTCATCTGCGAAGAGTGAAAGTTTGACTTCCTCTTTGCCATTTCTGATGCCTTTGATTTCCTTTTGTTGTCTGATGGCTGATGCTAGGACTTCCAGCAGTATGTGAAACAACAGTGGTGAGAGTGGACAGCCCTGTCGTGTTCCTGATCTCAGGGGGAAAGCTCTCAGTTTTTCCCCGTTGAGGATGATGTTAGCTGAAGGCTTCTCATAGATGGCTTTTATGATGCTTAAGTAGGTTCCTTCTATCCCAACTTTCTCGAGGGTCTTTATTAAGAAGGGATGCTGTATTTTGTCAAATGCTTTTTTCTGCATCTATCGACAGGTTCATATGGTTTTTATCTTTTCTTTTGTTGATGTGATGTATTACATTGATTTGTGAATATTGAACCAGCCCTGTAACCCAGGAATGAATCCCACTTGATCATGGTGGATAATCCTTTTTATGTGCTGTTGCATTTGATTTGCAAGTATCTTGTTGAGGATTTTTGCATCTGTATTCATCAAGGATGTTGGCCATTAGTTCTCTTTTTTTTTTGGTTGGGTCTCTGGCTTGGGAATCAAAGTGATGCTGGTTTCATAAAATGAGTCTGGAAGTTTTCCTTCGATTTCTATTTTTTGGAATAGCTTGAGAAGAATGGGTATTAATTCTGTTTTAAATGTCTGGTAGAATTCCCCAGGGAAGCCATCTGGTCCAGGACTCTTATTTGTTGGGATGTTTTTGATAACTGATTGGATTTCCTCACTAGTTATTGGTCTGTTCAGGTTTTCTATCTCTTCCCATGTGAATTTCGGTAGTGAGTCTGTGTTTAGGAATTTGTCCATTTCTTCTAAGCTGTCCAATTTATTGGCATATAATTTTTCATAGTATTCCCTGATAATTGCTTGTATTTCTGAGAGGTTGGTTGTCATAAGTCCATTTTCATTCATGATTTTGTCTATTTGAGTGCTCTCTCTTCTCTTTTTGAGAAGCCTGGCTAGAGGTTTGTCAATTTTGTTTATTTTTTCAAAAAATCAACTTTTGGTTTCATTGATCTGTTCAACTGTTTCTTTGGTTTCTATGTTGTTTATTTCTGCCCTGTCAGGATATTCTTAACAGCTTGATTGAGATATAATTCAGATTTCCTACCATTCATGCATTTAAACCAATTCGGTGGTATCCAGTGTATTCATAGATTTGTGTGTCCATCACAATTTTAGGACATTTTCTTTAGCCCCAAAAGAAACCCCAGGCCTCTTCACCATCACTCCTCCTCCCACCCAAGCCCCTAGCTCCAGGCAGCCATTCATCTATTTTCTATCTCTACACATTTGTCTATTCTTTACATTCCATATATATAGAATCATGCCATATTTGTCCTTTTGTGTCAGGCTTCTTTTATTGAGCATAATGTTTTCAGGATTCATCCATGTTGATGCAGGTATTAGTACTTGATTCCTTTTTATGGTTGAATTTTATTCCATTGTATGGATATATCACATTTTGTCCAGTCATCAGTTAATGGACATTTGAGTTTCCATGTTTTGATTTGAGAGAGCTTGTGCAAGCGGAAGGGTTGTGGGGGGGGGGGGGGGGGGAGACAGAGTGAGTGAGAGAGAGAATGAGAGTTTTAGGCAGGCTCCATGCTCAGCATGGAGCCCAACATGGGGATTCGATCCTACAACCCTGGGATCATGACCTGACCCAAAAACAAAGGCTGGATACTCAACTGACTAAGTGATGCTGGCACCCCTCCACTTTTTGGTTATTATGAGCAATGCTGTAAACATTCACGTAAGTTTCTGTGTGGCCATGTGGGTTTATTTCTCTTGGATATGCACCTGGGAGTGGAGTTGCCGGGTCCTGTGGTAATTCTGTGTTTAACCATTTGAGGCACAGCTAGACTATTTTCCAAAGCGACTGCACCCTTTTCCATTCCCACCAGTTGTGTGGTGCTTACAGTTTCTCCACATCCTCAGCAATTCTTCATATTATCTGTCGTTTTTATTGAGTAGTATCATTTTTATCTCAAGTCGTTAACAACTTCCACTGGAGCATTGAGTGAGAAAGCAGTGTCTCTTCTGCCTACTATCGTAGCATACTGGTGAGAGTCACCTAAGGCTCCCTGCCACCCTTTCACTGCTGGCTTCAGGCCACTGCTAGTCATCGGGCACCCTTGGGCAAATTAGAAGAACATGCTATGTGGGACGCCTGGGTGGCTCAGTCGGTTGAGTATCCGACCTCGGCTCAGGTCATGATCTCCAGGTTCGTGAGCTCGAGTGTCGCATCAGGCTTTGAGGTGACAGCATGGAGCCTGCTTGGGATTGTCTCTCCCTCTCTCTCTCTGCCCCTCCCCCACTTGTTCTCTCTCTCTCTTCTCTCTCTCTCCCCCTCTCCCCCCCTCCCCAAAAATAAACAATAAAAAATAGAACATGCCCTGTGTGGCTACATGTAATTCCATGGGTGCGGGCCTCGGTCAGGAGAAGACTTCGGGCTAATTAGGAAAAGGATGGAGGCCGGCCCAGGAGTCAGGATTGAAGAGCAGAGGGCAGGATGATTTGAGACCCTGGTTGCTCTTTTGGTGCCTATGATGGTTGTAGGAATAACCCAAACAACCTCACGTGTGATAGTCCTGGATGTCAGTGGCTCACCCCAGGTGGGGCAGAGCTATGGACCCCATATTCTTTCACAACTTGTGACTGTCTAAAGGAGCAAAATCGAAAGTGTGGCAGCATCCTCACACCTGTGAATCCTTGGATCGCCTGGGAACAGGTGGGAAATGCAGAAACTCTGGCCCCCACCCCAGACCCACCAAATCAACACATGCATTTTAATCAGATCCCTCCGCTGATCCTTATCCACAGTGAAACTTAAGAAGTCCTGGTGTGATGAATGAGTTCAGCCCCTTGCCAAGTCACGGGCGGCTTGCCTGTTTCTATCTGCCGCACAAAGCTCCCCCGCTTTTTCCTGTTGGCTTTGCCTTCATCACGGTCCTCTAGACTTCCTTCCCTAAGTTCCCGACATTCCTGAGATAAGCCTGCACAGCCTTTCGGTCTCTACTCCCTCTTCTAAGTCAAAGCCAAGCCAGTCCTTAGGGGAATCTTGACTTCATGTCCTTTAAAATCCTCCCGCCTGGCCTAGTCACAGCGATTGGCAAGATTGGTGACAGGGTCCTCGCTTGGCTCTGCCCTGCAGCTAGGCTGTGCTGTAGAAATCTTAGAAGGCTCCTTAAGAAAGCCACACGAGTGTGGTCAAGGCCTCCCCTGCCTCTCCAGCAAGACCTTGCCCTGCGACTGAGAATTGCTGAACAGACACAGGGACTACACGTCTTTGTGCTAGAAACTGATGCCCCTGCCTGAGGGAGGGGCAGCCCCTTGGATGATGGGTGAGGCCAACACCAGCGGGAAAGTCAGGAGAACACACGCAGCCACTCGGGCTCAGCCTTCAAGCCCAGCAAATTGGGCAAGTCGGGAAGACCGAACTGGTAACAGCAATAAAGAGGAAGGCTCCCACCTTTCCCAGGGTGGGTGGGGGGGGACTATTCTGCTTCGGCAGATCCGGGCTGGGAACGAGTCATCCAGGGCAGGGGTCTCCCACGTAAGTGTGGGCAGGCCACATGGGGCCCACTGCCTGGTCTTGTATGACCTGTGAGCCAAGAATGGTTTTCAAGTTTTGAAGTGGGTGGAAAAGTCAGAAGGAGAATACTTTGTACCATGTGAAGATTCTATGAAAAGCAGGTGTCTGAATCATTGGAGCACAGCCATGCTTGTCTGTCTGGGTACTGTCTATGGCTATGTGGTGATAGGGTGGCAGAGTTGAGTAGCTGTGACACAGTCCAGGTGGCCTGCCAGGCAGAAAGCATTTAGTATCCGACCCTTTGCGGAAAACATCTGTCACCCCTAAACTCGGGCCTTGCTACTCTGGGTGTGGACTGAGAGCCTCATTGGGGAGCTTTAGAGAACCGTAGAATCTCGAACCCCGCCTCAGACCTACGAAGTCAGAACCTACCTTTTAACAAGGTCCTAGGTGTTTGGGGCTGCTTCTCATTCACTATGAGGCTCAGCTCGGGACTCGTCTTGGCCTTTGGCAGGGGGTCCTTTAAGAGGTACTGGCCTGTGTGCCATCACTAACACTGTACACTGATACTGTTAATCTGTGTGACAGATGAGGGGGTGTCTCATCGTCCGTGTTTGAGGGTTGGTAGCCTCTGATACCTCGGGCCCTCTAGAAACCAGGACTCTATTCTTGCCAGTTCTCAGCCAAGGCCTCCTCTCCTACGTCAGAGCTGGAGGCACACTGGCCTTTGCTACTTGCTGACAGACCTCCTTGGTGCTGTGTGGACTTACCGGCGTCTTTCCAGATCTGCTGCCCTGCGGGGACCTTGCTGTGTGGTCCGGCCTGCGGCCCTCCACTGCCCCTTACCGTGGTGCTGAGGGCTTGACTTGGACATGCCTTTTGCCTGGTGGGTGCTGTTCTTTCAGGAGCCTGTAGTCTTTCTGCGTGTCAGGCACATCCCTGGAAGAACATTTCCCAAAGTTGCTTCCTGTAAGCCCTTCCAGGAGAGGTTCATAGACATTCTGGGGGCAGCAGAATACATTGTAATTGCGAAATGCAGGGTTAAGTAGGTTTCTTTATCATTGCAGGACTGCTCAGGGTCATTGATATGCTAATGACCTTGTTACCCTTAGGGAGGGGACCAGAGAGACTCGTGAAGGCCACAGGCCAGCCTGGGCAGCACCACCTGGGAACTTATTAGATATGTAAATTCTCAGGCCCCACCCCAGAGCTACTGAATCTGGATGTGAGCGGAGGTGGGCCCAGCAATCTGTGTTTTAACAAACCTTCCACGGGATTCTCATATTTGCACACGTGTCCAAACCACTGGTGTGGTCATTTCCAAATTGTTTCCTCAGAGCGTCTCATCAGAGTAGTGTTTCACATTTTGCTTTTGTTTTTAATTTTTTTCGTCGAAGTGCAATTAACATACAGTGTTAATTAGTTCCAGGTGTACGACATGATGATTCAACAATCCTAGACATTACGCCGTGCTTGCCACGGTAAATGTAGCTGCCATCTGTCACCAGACAACGTTAATGCAATATTATCGCCCATATCTTACTTTTCGTCTCTGACTTAATTATTTTATAACTGGAAGTTTCTGCCTTTTAATCCCCTTCATCTGTCTCTCCCATTCGCCCAGCTACCTCCCTTCTTGCAGCCACCAGTCTGTTCTCTGTATTTAAGAGTCTGCGTAAGGTACTTTTTGTGTTTTTCGATTCCGCCTATAAGTGAAATCACATGGTATTTTTCTTTCTCTGTCTGACTTACTTACTTTTATCCCGTGGGTCCATCCATGTTGTCGCAAATGTCAAGAGCTCATTCTTTTTTTTATGACTGAGTAGTAGTAGTGTGTGTGTGTGTGTGTGTGTGTGTGAGAGAGAGAGAGACACATTGTCTTTACCCATTTGTCCATCTATGGACATGTGGGTTTCTTCCTTAGCTTCGCTATTGTAAACAATGCTGCTGTAAACGTGGGAGTGCATATATCTTTTCAAATTAGTGTTTTTGTTTTCTTTGGGTAAATATCCAGTAGTGTGGTATTACAGGATCTTATGGTCATTCTATTTTAATATTTTTGAGGAAACTCCATACTGTTTTTCACAGTGGCTGTACCAGTTTGCATTCCTACCAACAGTGCACAGGAGTTCATTTTTCTACACATCCGTGCCAATATCTCTTATTTCTTTTTGAGTCTAGTCGTTCTGACAGGCGTGAGGTGATAGCACATTGTGGTTTTAATTTGCATTGCCCTGATGATGAGTGGTGATGAGCATATTTCCACATGTCTCTTAGTCATCTGGATGCCTTAGGAAAAATGTCCATTCAAGTCCTCTACCCATTTTAATCAGATTATTATTTTCTTGTATGTGTGTGTTGAGTTGTGTAAGTTTTTTATATAGTTTTAAATCTTAGCCTCTTATTGGATATACCATTTGCAAATATCTTCTCCCGTTCAGTAGGGTGACTTTTCATTTTGTTGCTTGTTTCCTTTGCTGTGCAGAAGCTTTTTATTTTGAGGTAGTCTCAATATAGTTAATTTTTGCCTTTGTTTCAAAACACCTTGCCTCAGGAGATGTATCTAGAAAGAAGTTGCTCCAGCTAATGTCAAAAGAAGTTACTGCTTGTGCCCTTGTCTAGGAATTTTCTGGTTTCGGGTCTCAGAATTAGGTCTTGAATCCATTTTGAGTTTATTTTTGTGCATGGTGTAAGAAAGTGGTCCTGTTTCAATTCTTTTGCATGTAGCTGTCCACTTTCCCCAGCACCATTTTTGAAGAGACTGCCTTTTTCCCACTGGATGTTCTTGCCTCCTTTGTTATAGATTAATTGACCATAGAAGTGTGGGTTTATTTCTGGGCTTTCCATTCTGTTCCATTGATCTCTGTATCTGTTTTTGTTCCAGGACCATACTATTTTGATTACTGCAGCTTCGTAGTATATCTTGAAATCTGGGATCGTGATACCTCCAGATTTGTTCTTCTTTTTCAAGATTGTTTTGGCTCTTCGGGGCCTTTTGTGGTTCTGTACAAATTTTAGGATTATTTGTTCTAGTTCTGGGGGGAAAATATGCTGTTGGTATTTTGATAGGCATTTCATTAAGTCTGTAGATTGCTTTGGGTAGTATGGATATTTTAATGATATTAATTTCAAATTTCCATTTGTTTGTGTCATCACACTTGTTGTTTTTAAAAGGAACTGTGTTTTTGGTTTTAGGACCGGATATTTGAGAAGATGAAACCGAATTTCCTGAAGCCAGTAGCAGTGACCACTGTAGGCTCAAGGGGGAAAAAATAGAAAAAAAAAAAAAAACAACTCTTTGGGTAGCATCATCTGCCCCACATCTGCCCCGCTAAGCAGTTGCATGCATACTTGGTTAAAAGAAGTTTCTTCCAGTTGAAAGCCACCAACTTTGGGCTTGTGCAAACGGGTGTTCTTTAAAATGTGTTTTTGTGTATTAAAATGTGGAGAAAGCCCGAAGCCGCCCGTGAGCTCTATTTCTCTCCTCCTCTGCGCACAGCCCCTTTCAGGACGCTCTTTTGTTCCCCCTCTGAAAAGTTTCCTCCTGCAAATCCCAACCCATCTTTCCAGACCCGTCAAGTCCAATTGGCTTTTGCTGGCGCCCTTGCCCACGGCAAGTGCCCCTTCTTTCCGTGGGGACGCCCTGGGAGGCATTCAGATCTGAGGGGATAGCCTCTCCCCAGGCAGCACCTGTCAGCACAGGACAGCTGACTATTCCTTCTCAGTGCTCAGTTCACCCACTCTCCTTCCAGAGCTTTCTCCTTTGCCATTCTCTGTCAGGTTCAGTGGTGTTACAACCTTGGGCTTGCAGGTGGACACTTTTCGTCCTTTGCTATCCAAGAGTTTATAAACATGGTGTTGTCTCTTGGTTCAAAAATGCCAGGGACTTTGAGGCGGAAAGGGGAGGTGAGAGGAACCACTAAGTTCTCTTGCCCAGGCCTTTGCTCTTCATTCATTTACTTTTTTCAAAGTTTATTTATTTATTTTGAGAGAGAGAGAGAGAGATCACACAAGAGTGAGCAGAGAGAGAGAGAGAGAGAGAGAGAGAGAGAGAGAGAGAGAGAGAGAATTCCAAGTAGGCTCTGCATGTCAGCACGGTGCCTGATGCAGGACTTGAACTCATGAACCTCGACATCATGACCTGAGACGAGATCAAGAGTTGGACGCCCAACTGACTGAGCCACCCAGGTGCCCCCTTGCCCTTCATCTAAATAGAGGTGAGGCCTCAAGACAACCGCTGATTTGGATGGGTGGGTCCGTGACTTGGTTTTACCTCCTGAGCAGAATCTAAGGAAGCAGGATCACCTCACTGCCAGGGAACAGAGGCAGTTTGGCGGGGCCCACATGTGCATGTGGCCCTCGAGTGAGATCTTCCCCAGCCCCTGTGCGAGCTGGGCAGCTAGGATGCCGTGTGACCACGGCCGGTGCCCAGCCTTCCTCATTTCTTGGGTTTGCAGTGCGTTTCGGTTGACCTCTGAGGAGGACCGGCGAGCCTTCAGAGGACACTATGGTGTTGCTTCTGTCCCGCTGTCTGGTCTCACTTTAAAGGCTAGACTTCTTCTTGTCTGTCCGCATTGCACGTGCACAGTCAGCCCCCCAGGCCTTGGGGGTGCCCCTTGGTGCCAACCTGACTTGCCGTTCGTTGAGGGCCTGTGCTTTGGGCTGACCTCAGAATTAGGCACCTGCCTTTTCCCTGTGTCTCCTCTCTTCCAGCTTTAGGGGAATATTAAACAATAGAAGGAGACTAAACTGAAAAGAAAATACCGTTACTTTTCCCTCACACAAGAGTAGTGCCTTCATTTATAAAGCTGTCCTTTTAACTTGCTCTTTGTTAGCTGCGTGAAATATGGCCACAATTAAAATCTCACAGACCGCATCCTGTCTTTCTTGTGTTTGCTAATGAAAGGCGGAGTGCCTGGGGACTGTGGGTGCCCGCGTGCCTTCCCTTTGGGCTTTTGTGCGGAAGAGGCTGAGCGCAGCAAGGAACGTTCTGTCAGGCTAAGCGGCTGTAGAAGAAAGGCTGTTCTCTGCGAGCTCCTGTCTGGCAGGGACGGTTCTCTCACCAGCCCCCCACCTTATTCACCACTTGTATTTTTTTTTCTGGGGGAAATGAAGTTAGAATGGATATGTAAGAGTAGCCTTAACGGGGAAAGAGGTTACATAAGGCTGGTGCTTGGGTGCAAGAGAGGAAGGAAGAGCCACCTGCCCCGGCCTGCTCTAAGATGGCGCCCTTGCTGCCCACAGCAGTGGCCCAGTAAGCAGTAGACTTCCTGCCTCCCCTCCCTTCCCATCCTTGTGCTTCCTGCGATCTCCTCCCAGACGAGTTCCCTGCACCTTAATAGAGAGTCTGCTTTGGGGGGAACTCACACAGTGTCGAACCTGGGACGTCACCCAAGATTTTAGCTTCTCCGTCAGGGCTCTCTCTGCTGCAGAACAGAGCTACCTGGGTCAGTAAGTGAACCGGAAGGCAGGCTTCCGTGAGGGGGCTCGGGGAGTGTTTCGGTCATCTGCTGCCGTGTAAGAAACCATCCACCGGCACCTACTGGCTTATGAGTCTGTCATTTAGGCAGGGCTCAGTGGGGATGCCTCCTCTCTGCTCAACATGCTCTTGCCTGGGGCAGCTCATGTGGGGCAGGAGGACCCAAGGTGGCCCCACTCACATGTCCGCACTTCCTCTGGGATGACTGGACCGGCGGGGGGGCGGGGCCTCCCTCTCTGCCCCTCTGCAAGTCCCCTGTTCTCTGCATCTTCTCTGTCTCTCTGTTTGCCTTTCTCTCCAGCAGAGTAAATGGGCTTCTTTCCCCGCAGATAGCTCCTTATGGGACAAAAGCCAGAGCTGCCAGGACGCTTAAGGCTTAGGCACAGAACTGTCACGGCAAAGCTTTTTGTCACATTCTGCCTGTTAAAGCAAATCACCCAGCAGGCCTAGGTGGCAGTGAGACTGGATAGACTCCACTTCTGGAAATGGGAAGAGTGGTATCGTGTACGGGGGTGGGGGGATTGTTGGTGGCCATTTGCGGGCAGTCCACTGTGGGTCTGGTTTGGAAGAGCATAGTAGAAATGTCAGTTTAACTTCCCAGGGTGTGTGCTGGGTGTGTTCTGATTAAATGCTGGATCAGCTTTCTGTGTATTAGGCTGTCTAGGGCATGCCCTGATTCTCGGCAGCTACCTAGAAGCGAATGAGTCTGTGTCCTGGGAATGTCCCAGGTTCATTTGCCAGGGCTTACAGGTAAGCAACACCTCCATCCTTTGCTTCCCCAGACCTCTCTCACTTTTCATCAATGGCAATGACTGTTAAAGAGAAGGTAACTCAGGGGCGCCTGGCTGGCTCAGTTGGTTGAGCGTCTGACACTTGGTTTTGGCCCAGGTCATGATCTCGTGCTTTATGAGTTTAAGCCCCACCTTGGGCTGTGTGCTGACAGCCCAGAGCCTGTTTGGGATCTCTCTCTCTCTCTCTCTCTCTCTCTCTCTCTCTCTCTCTCTCCCCCCCATCTCAAAAATAAATAAACTTTAAAAAGATAAAAAGGAAAAGGTAACTCAAAATCCTAGACCAAAATATAAAACCCGTAAGACTTGTTGGTGATACGGAAAAAAAATTTTTGGTACACTTGAGTCAGATAAGATTTTCTGAGCTATGACACCAAGAACATGATCTATTGTGCTTGCTTTGGCACCACATATGCTAAAATTGGAAAGAGCGTGATTTAGAAAAGATTTTTTAAAAAAGGGGGCGCTTGGATGGCTCAGTCAGTTGAGTCCCTCACTCTTGATATCGGCTCAGGTCATGATCTCATGGTTTGTGAGTTGGAGCCCCGAGTCGGGCTCTGTGCGTGCTGGTGGTGCTGAGCCTCCTTGGGATTCTCTCTCCCTCTTTCTCTGCCCCTCCCCCACTCATGGCACACACACTTTTTCTCTCTCTCTCACAAAAATAAATAAACTTTATTAAAAAAAAATTAAAAGAAAGTACTTCATCCAAATTTGAAACTTACATTTTTCAAGACACAGTTAAGGGAATGAAAAGATAAGCCGTGGACTAGAGAAAGTATTTGCAAATGACACATAGTGCTGATAAAGCACTTTTATCCAGAATATATAAGGAGCTCTCTAAACCCAAATAATAAGAAAACAAGTAACCCAGTTTAAAAAGTAGGCAAAATATTTTATTTTTTTAAATGTTTATCTGTCTTGAGAGAGAGTGTGTGCTCATGTGTGTGAGCAGGGGAGGGGCAGAGAGAGTGGGAGAGAGAATCTCCGTGTCAGTGTGGAGCCCGACTCAGGGCCCAGTCCCACAAACTGAGAGATCATGACCTGAGCCGAAATCAAGAGTCAGATGCTTAACCAGCTGAGTCACCCAGGTGCTCCAAGGGTAGGCAAAATATTGTAACAGACACTTCACCAAAGAAAGGGTATGCAAAGAGGCTCGGTGTCTTTATCCGCCTGCTGGTTGGATGAACTTGGCTAGCTTCACCTCTGCTTTCATCTGCCAAATGCGAACAAGGCCACCTGTTCCCCTGGGGAAGTGATTTGTAATGTGCAGCACAAATATAAGGTATCGTTGTGCGCCAAAACAACTGGCGCACATCTTTGTTCCTTGTAGGGGGCTGACTAGCCATTTTCTCTCTCGCCCTCATTGGACTGTATGTGACAGACACCCACAGATTTCTGGCTCTGATGGCTAGGTAACCACTGGCCACTAGCAATTTGAGGCCAGTCATTTACTGTAAGCTCAAATGGACGTGGGTGTCTCCCACCGTGATTTTCCAAACCAGTCTGGTTTTTAGGGCTCCCTAAAAAAATCTCCCACTGTCTACTTCTGCCCTCAAGTGTCCCAATGTCCTTTCATTTCAAGGAACTTGCATCATTCGTGCTCCATAACCAAGGGCCTCAGTGTCCCTGAGTACTGTCAATACCTAAGAGATTGACTTTGACCTTGATTTTTTTTTTTTGTCTTGGAATTCATTTGATATCAGTGGTTAAGTTTGAGATGTACTATTTTATATTTGCGCGTATTATTTTTTTCCTCTAAGACCTCATGTTAAATCCAATGCTGAATGCTTAGTAAGGACACTGATTGTGTGAGGAGTAAGTAACAGAACATTTTTCATCTAGTTTCTAAATTTGGAAAAAGAAGCTTAGATGAACAGCTGCAGTATCCCAAATGATTTTCCATTTCTGTGAATCCCAAAGGCCCCTCTTCATTTAAAATTCCTGGAATTCCTGAAATTAAACAAAAAATACTGTGAGAGGAACACACAGGGTTGTTGTTGTTTTTTTTTTTAACAGCTTTACTGAGGCATACTTGATACAGTAAACTCTACTGAATTGCTTTGGCACCTTTTCTTTTTAAGTTTATTTCTTTTGCAAGAGAGAAAGCTCAAATGGGGGAGGTGGAAGGAGGGAGGGAGGAAGAGAGGGAAGGAGGGAGAGAAGAGACAGAGACAGAGAGACACCCAAGCAAGCTCCTCGCTGTCAGCATGGAGCCCAATGCAGGAGCTTGAGATCCTCACGAACCTGAGATCATGACCTGAACCAAAGTCGGATGCTTAACCAACTGAGCCACCCAGGTACCCCCTGCATGTTTTCAAAAATTAATTGGCAGGTTTGACTTTGCAGGTCTGCTTCTGTGTTCTTTATTTTGATCCATTGATCTATGTGTCTATCCTTTCTCCAGTGACACATTATTTTGATTACTGTAGTAAGTAAGTAAGTAATAGTAAGTAAGTAGTAAGTAATCTTAAAATTGGGTAGTGATGTGGAACACAAAGGCAGAAGAAAAACATGAAATTTCCTTACAACGTACAGTCCATGGACAAGTCCTTGAGACGGGCAGAGTGACCTTCCTCTAGGAGCTCAGCTGCCTCATTGTTAATACTTTGCTAAGGGCAAAAAGCAATCTTAGGTTAACATTAGCCTGACGTCCAGGATCCTGGAAGTCTCCTCTAGTGTATAAAAATCCCTTTGGAAACTTCCTTTATCTCTACCCCCCACCCACGGTATATGTTAGCAATCATCCTCCAAGACTACAGCCCCCTGATATACATCTGAAGGCTCTCATGACAGTTCGGGGGGAGAATTGACCTCTTTCCTATTTTGAGTCTTCCAACCCACAAACATAGTATATCTCTCCATTGATGTAGGCCATTTTTAAAATTTCTTCTGTCAGTATTCTGGAGATGTCAGGGTATAGATTGAGTGTGTGTTTTGTTAGATTTATACTTAAGTATTTCATTTCCTGGAGCAATCAGAAATGGTATTTTTTAAAAATCACTTCCTAACAGTTGTTTGCTAGCAGGTAGAAATACAAGTGATGTGTGTGTGTGTGTGTGTGTGTGTGTGTGTGTGTGTGTGTGTGTGTTTTAGTTGCAGTATAATTAACATACACAGTGTTATATTAGTTTCAGGTGTGCCATATGAGCCAACAATTTCATACATTACTCAGTGCTCATCACAAGTACATTCTTGATCCCCATCTCCTATTTCATCTATCCCCCCACCCACCTCCCCTCTGGTAACCATTAGTTTGTTCTCTGCAGTTAAGAGCCTGTGGGATTTTTTTTTTTTGGTCTCTTTTTTCTTCATGTGTGTGTTTTGTTTCTTAAATTTTACATCTGAGTGAAATCGATTTTTGTGCTTTGACTTTGTATCTTGAAACCTTGCTAACTTTAGGAGATATTTCATAGGTTATTTAGGACTTTCTACATAGATAATAATGGCATCTGTGTAGAGGGATAGGTATACTTCCTTTCCAGTCTGCCTGCCTGCTTCCTTCGTTCCTTCCCTCCCTTCCTTCCCTCCCTTCCTTCCCTCCCTTCCTTCCCTCCTTCCTTCCCTCCCTTCCTTCCCTCCCTTCCTTCCCTCCTTCCCTTCCCTCCCTTCCCCAGCCTTCACTCATCACACACAGCTTCCTTCCTTCCCTCCTCCTTCCCATATTGCACTGGCTAGGGTTACCAGCATAATGAGAGTGGTGAAGATGAATGTCTTCATGTTATTTCCAGTCATCAGGGGAAAATACTCAATCTTTTACCATGGAGCATAATGTTACTTGTAAGATTTGTATACATCCTCTTCATCAGGTTAAGGAAGTTCCCTTCTCTTCCTAGTTTACTATAAATTTTGGTCACGAATGCATATTAAATTTTATCACTGCCTTTTCTCTATCAATTGATATGATCACGTGAACTTTCTTTTTTAGTATGTTAATGTGGTGGATTGCTTTGATTTTTTTTTTATTGATTGATTTTTTTAATGTTAAGCCAGGCCTCTATTCCCAGGATATATATACCACTTGATGTTGGTATTGTTTTAACGTATTGCTGGGTTTTATCTGGTAATATTTCACTGACCTTTGCATCTATGTTCCTGTAATTTTTGTCGGGTCTTGTCATTAGAGTAATGCTGGCCTCATAAAATGAATTGTGACATGTTCTCTCCACTTGTTTCAGGAAGAGATTCTGTAAATTTTGTTGTTGTATCTTTTAAAAATATTTAGTAGAATTCACCAGTGAAATCATCTGGGCCTGGAGATTGCAACTACAAATGTAATTTCTTTAATATTTATGGGGTTATTTGGATTGCTGATTTCATTCTGGGTGAGTTTTGGTAGTTTGTGAGTTTTAAGGAATTGGTCCACTTCATCTAAGCTGTCAAAGTTATGTGTAGGGTTGTGTGTAGAATCTGAGGTGATATCCCCTGCTTTACTCCTGATATTGGTAATTTGTTTCTTCTGTTTTTCTTTGTCACTTTTTCTAGAGGGTATCGATTATATGAATGTTTTTATTTTATTTTTTTACGTTTTATTTATTTCTAGGAGAGAGAGAGCATGAGCAGGGGAGGGTCAGAGAGAGAGGGAGTCACAGACTGAAACAGGCTCCAGACTTCAAGCTGGCAGTCAGCACAGAGCCCAACGCGGGGCTCGAACCCACAAACCGCGAGATCATGACCT